>CAKLNU010000891.1:600000-783357 GCA_922788865.1 Poeciliopsis turneri | reverse complement strand
CGGTATGCTTCAGTTCAGTTATACCATAATAGAACATCAATTCAGAACAACAGGAATGGTCTGAAGTGTTTCTGTTGCCTAACATCATTCTGAGGTGAGTGCTCTCTTTACTGCGGCGCCTTTGACACACACACAGGCGTTTGCTAGCGTCTGAAACGCAGTTGTCTTGTGTTTGGAACAGATGTTGGCCCTCTAGTATGTAACTTCTCAAGATACACACACCTATTTTTATGTTTGTGTGTGTGTCTCACGGTTGTTTTGCTGCATTTACCGTTTAGTCTTTGCCAAATATTTAAACATAAGTGTGCATGCAATGTTTTGTCACTGCTCTATTCACTCAACATCCAAAGAAAGAAGTGCTTTCACACAAACTAGAATTTGCATAGATTTGACTCAACCTCCACATCTCATTAAGACTTTACCCTTTGCTCAGGAGGTTGGGGGTTTGTCCGCTGGTTTCCCACTCCTGTCTCTGTCACTTTACTCTGCACTGTTTGTTTTCACCTTGAGTGGCCATTGCATTACGTGTATTCTGGGAATTTTTGCATGTGATCAGGTCATGTCTATTTTGCTTTTGAAATCACTTTTCAACTGTAGACATAGACAGTGTTGCAGATTTGCAGTTCCACCAGGGCTTTCCTAATTGGTGCTGGCTAGTCTGAAGGAGCTGATTGGAGGAGGGCTGCTCTTTGAGGTGGAAGCTTGGAAACTGCAGGAGGAGGAGCTTTGTCCTGGTAGGCAGCACAAAGTCCACCCAGATGTTTTGTACAACTGAGTGGTTGCTGTGCAGAATAAAGGATTTCTCAAACATGCATGAAAAACTCCAGCTGTATTTTTGATGAGAGAATGATATTATGACATATAAACTGAGGCAAGAATGTTTGAGCTTACTGTGAGAACATCCCATTGACCTCACATAAGAATGTTGATAAACATATCTTAGCATATTATACTGAAATGTCTAAACTTTCTTTATTAATATTTTAAATAATTATTTCCATCCAAGTGGTAATAAATACCATATCTGATAGATGGATCCCATTCCATTCTGACGTTGTTCCTTCAAAACTGCTGCATCATCCACTACTGCTCTGAAAATGATCACAAAGCAAAAAAACTTCCATCAGACCGATTCACCCAAACCTTCCTGATGTCCTTGGATCTGCAGTACTGCCTGTTCTGTTGAGACAAACAGAGAAGTTGTTTGGGTGAACCAATGTAACATGAGTTCAGACCAAATGGCTGCACTGGCGCGATATGTAGCATTGAAGCGAACACAAACAGAATACATATTTGTCTTCTAGAAGTCATTGATGTTCTGTTTAGCATTCATTTCAAGAAACATAAACTTCTTGAAACATTTGCCTTCTCTAAGGCAAAGGAATATCCCAAATTGCACATTTTGCTGCTGGATGTGGTTTTGCATTATGCACATTGTTGCTTCTTAAGCAACTTGGTTTAGGACAAGAACACTGCTGTTAATTAAGAGAGGGATCACAACGTCCTGTACGAGCAACTTTTTCTGGCACAATTTTGGAGTAATTTATATTTTTCAGCAAGATATAGCTGATAAACTGGCTTAAAGTCTGGAACAATGAAATTTAAGATCAGAGGCTAGAAAACATCCCAGATCTTAGTGCTCCTGAGAACAAACCAACTGTAGTGCAGTTGAAGCATATAAAAGAAAATAATGGTTGTCCATCAATCTGGATTGATCTGTATGTTGATATTCAAGATGCCAGATGAACTTCTGTAAGTTATAAAGAAGAATAATTAGCACTTAAGAAATAACTTAAATACAGTCAATATATTTACTCAAATATATCTGCGTGTTGTCACAGCTAGTTATCGTATCCCTCGGAACAACTCCAGCCTGTTCTTTGGGAAAAATGTCGAAATGCTGCGTGGAAAAACACAAAAAAACACAAGAGGTTAGAAAATAAATCAATCTAACAAATGTACTGATTTTAACTGGTGAATAAAAGAATGGCCCATATATGTGTATGTGTGAGACTATTTCGGTGTGTGTGTTACATGTTGGTGTCTGAAGCTACACCTTCAGACACCAACAATGTTAAAAATGTTAGCATTTTTGGCATTGGAAAAATGGAAAACCCATTTTTTTGACTAACTGCCAGCAGATTTGGACAAACTACATTAAAAGCCAAGACAGCAGTCACATGATTGATAACTAACCTATAGAGAGAGGCACAGTGATTGAAAGCTTTTCAATGTGAGTCATTCAAGTGTTATGTTGCTATTCCACAAGGGCAGCCTCAACATCACAGTCAATAAATTCAGTCAATCCACCCCTCACATTATCTGAATAACTAAAGGAACTTAAAAATTATAATTCAGGATTTTTGAAGTAAAGTTCTGCTTAAGAAAGAAGCAGTGTGTCACCAATAATCTTCTTGCATTCAACAATATTGAGAGGAATTTTCTGATGTGAAAGCTAGGTGGTAAGAAGCAAAAATATAATCACTTTAAATATATACAGTAGACCCCAATTGTCCACAGGTTTTAATTTTCAAGTCATGAACTATCACAGTATAAATACAATTTTACTGTGATAGTTCTCCCCAGGAGAACAGTATTTTTTAATTAAAAAAAAAAATAATAAAAAACTCAAAATGCACTGTTCTAAATTATTATGCACAGCATATTTTCTAAACATTTTATGGATCATAAAGAACTGCAAATGGTCATTCTTTGAATGTGCAGCATTAAGTGGTCACATGTACTAAAATCAAAAGCTGTTTCAATCAAAAACATCTTAACAGACAGAGTTACATGTTAACATAGGACCTTCTTTGATATCACCCTCTCAATTCTTGTATCCATTGAACTTCAGTTTGTGGAAAGTTTCTGCTTGAATTTCTCTGCAGGATGTCAGAATATCTTCCCAGAGCTGCTGCTGTGGTATGAACTGCATCTCACCCTCAGATCTTCTGCTTGAGGAAACTCCAAGGTTCAATAGGGTCAGAGGTCAAAGGAGGATGGTGACATACCATGAGTTTCTCCCCTTTATGCCCAATGCAGCCAATGACACAGTGGTATTCCTTGCAGCATGAGATGGTGCATTGTCACGCATGAAGATGATTTTGCTCCTGAAGGTATGGATCTTCTTCTTGAACCATGGAAGAAATAACTGTTTGCTGCTTTGTAAGGACATTTTAACAGCTGCTCTCTTAATCCCATGAATTTGTCTAACAGAAACCTTCCTGATTTTTGTACAAAAATCAAAAACTATTTCAATCTTTGCTTGGAATCAGCCACAAATCTCTTCACAGTACGATGATAACACTTCAGTTTTCGTTAAATATCTAATGTTTTCATATCTTGTCATACTGCACTACAGTATCTGATGATTTTCATAAGCAGAGATTCTTTCTCTTTCCTATATTGCTTGAAACCTGTGGCCTGCTTAATAATGTGGAACGTCCTTTAGATTTCCTTTAATTGAGCTCAGACAAACTAATCAACCAGCTCCCTGAAATTACAGTGATTCAAAGAGCCCTGACACACAATACCATCTATAAATTTAATAGCACAACATAAATTTAATCTTTATGACACTTTAATCCAATTTGCATAATAATTAGGAACACGGTGTACATTGGGGGGGGGGGTATTCCTTTGTGTTTTGCATACAAACAATGGAGAGAAACATGTTGCTTTTGATTTGTGTTGCTAACAGCATTAGTGCTTTATCAGAACCTCACTTAAAATTTCTTTACACACGTGAGAGGTATCAATGAGAAACCAGAGGCAACCAGAGGACAGGTTACTTTGACAGTTTTATTTGTGAAAAACTACAAGCAAAATTCATAAATAGACATTTCTATCTGAAACGGAGGAAAAATGATCAGATTAGCCTAGAAGCGCAAAGTCGTGCACATGCCAGAAAGATGTATTAGTTAACATCATTAGCTAGACAAGGAGCCGTGATCTGCTGAAAATGCTGCGTACATTTCCACACCAGGAACATAAGGTGACCATTTCACAAGAAGAAAACAATGACACATCAGCTGGAAGTCGAACAAAAAGGAAGGAAACAACAAAAAACTGGACTAAACAAAGAATGGATACTTGTACTGTCCCTAAAAGTTTCTCTCCTTTTTCTTAAACCAAGCAATAACTTTAAAAGTATTGTACAAGACATTGTTACAGGAAGAAAAATTAGTTTTGTATAATACACTTAATTGGAAGTTCACGTTTAAGGTTATACAGTAAATAAAACAAGCATTCTATATTTGGGTCTCTGAACAAACAAAGCTAAAATATGTAACCATCTTTACACAGTAAATTAAGGTTACTGGTTGCACACAAGAACAGAACTGCTTGCGCGGGAGAGGAAAAAAACCTGGAAAACTAAAAACAGAAATAAGGACCGCAGCTTAGTTACTCATAGTGTTTGCCTTTGCACCTTTTTAAAATTCTATTTACAAGCAATAATTCATATACCCAGCAAAATGGTCATCTGTTAATTTAACAATGAATGCCGTGAGTACTCCATTGTTGTGAATGTGGTTACAGCTGAGGCAGGTGAGAGAAAGCAGCTTTTCCAGACCTTATCGGTTCAGATTGTGTTTAATTATCCCTCCTTCTCAGCCTCATTTTTACAGTTCCATTTCTGCTCAACACTGATTCTGTCTGCAATAAAGCACAAAATTGTAGCTGTAGCTTCAATGCAAGGGTGGTTAAAAAAAGAAAGTTGTTGGAACAAGATTATCGTTCTTTTGTGAGAATCTGCAGAGCAGATTTCATCCTCCCCTCTACGGTTCCTGGGAGTTTCTATTGCTCAATTGGTGACCGGTAGGGGGAGCTACGTGTTGCTGCACTGCGTGAAGCTAGCTTCATACTTAACGCGTTAACTTGGGCGCGACGGCTACTGTCAAATCGTTGGCCTCGCGCGTGTTGTGGTTATGTTGTGGTAATCTTCGGTCACACAAACTAGAGATTTTGGACGGTTCCGGTCTCACCACACTGGCGTTTATGTAATGCCTCCATGAAGGCTCATTTTAGGTGAATACAGCTGCAATGTGCGCGTCAACTATAAACGCAGTACCAAATGGCTTGTCTCGCGCGCGCTCAACACAAATTTTGAAAAGCTTTCAGTGAAGAATGAAGCTCTTGTTTTTTTCTTATTCCACAAGGGCAAAAGTCTACAGTACAGCAGCCCGTTCCTCCCCCTGCTCCCACTCAGGGTTAGCCACACACAGAGACACTGAGTGTACAATAAGAACACCATTTACATGGATTATATTAGTCTTTATTTAAATTGTTATTCATCTCACACATTAGATAATTGCATTTCAAATTGTTATTCCATCTGTTTATGAAATTCCTTTGGTCCTTCAATAAATAAAACTAAGATATCATATACACATTTATTCTTTATACAATTTCTTACAGGTTAAAGGAAATTATGTTGGTCTATTCTGAGCTAAGGTGTAAAGTTCTTTAAAATCCTTATATTAAGCCTCGTTGCTATAAAATTTTATTCGCATTCCAATAAGTACTGTCATGTTTTTTGCCTTCACTGACAGGAGTCTTAAATTAATACACATAAAAAGACAAGTCAATTGAATTGTCAAATCTGAATTTTTTTTCACTTTTGTAGCATGCACTTTCCGTGTGAAGAAGATGAAGATCCAAACATTGTCTTCGGGACCACAACAACAAAAATAATTAAAATTATAAATTTTTGACACCATAAGGTCTCCTTTTACAGTGTGACTTGGTTTCACCAAGAACTGCATCCTTCAGTCAAAGAAACCAGGAAGCGTGGCCACTCCAAACTCTGACCTTCAGCCACGAAACTCAACGTGTGAAGCATGGAATGCAGAAAATATCAACAGCTTTTAGTGTTTTACACAGCAGCCTACACTGTACAGTGAGAGGACAGAAGGTATTGTACAATCTGCGAGAGCATACTAAATGGGAGTCAAGCCGGTTAGAGAATTAAAAAAAATATATCGCAGAGGTTTCCACAGTGGAGAAACGTGGAGGACAGTTTGATTCAAAAGCACTTTCTCACATTGAGGAAAAAATGGGGACTCCCAGATCTGTAGAATCACTTCACAGTGTATCTAGCACCTGTGTGTGTGTGTAATCCTAACATTTTTAATGTAGTGAAAACACTGATCAACCAGCAGAGCTACGCAGCAAAAGCCTGAACGTAAAAATCAGAAAATATCAAAGCATATAGGTGCAACAGGTAATAAATAAGGGTAATAATAGTTATTCAAATGGTGGTGGTTATTGTGCCCAGCGGAGATTTCTTCTTTACAAAAACAGAACAAACAAACAAAAAAAAAGACTTTGCCTCACACCCACGTACAAATATAAAACAATACAGACAAGTATTTGGATGCTACCAGAAGGAGGGGAGTGGGGTTAATCCCTGCAGCCAGGATGACACAGGTAAGTTTGCTTCCCTTTAAAAGGCGCCACACACCGTCTCTCATCTAGCCGGCTCCGTTCAGCATTCAGGGGGAAATCATGGAATGGAGGGCAGGGCAGCAATGGGAAATGGTGACAACTCCCGCTTCACTCCCCCACCTTCAAAGGGATCCATAGTGTCCAGATGTATGGGCGAAGACTCAAGGGGGAGTGAAGCACTGGGAGGCAATGGGGATACACAAAAAATAGAGAAGCAGGCGCTCAGAATGACTCGTCGTGCCCCACAGACAGGTCCCCTTTGGGGGTGGAGGCACGCGACGAACCCTTGTCCATGCTTTCGGAGCCAGAGCTCTGATGCTGCTGTTCAGAGCCTGCACTGGACGTGATGGTGGATGAAGACGTGGATGAGGAGCGGGTCTTCTCCTTAAAGTCCGTAATGATCACTGTCACGTTGCCTACGGTGATGGCCAGCTGCTGGGCAGTGCTCCGATCAATGTTCTTCAGCTTGGGCCTGACGGCGCACACAAACAGAAACGCTTTTTTAAAAAAATTACATTTACAGTCTCACAGAGGGGGGAAAAAAAATTGACTGATGAGCAGAATTAGACCGCCACTCCTGATCTGTCATCTTTTAGATTGTGCTGACAACAGATGCAACAATCTGATAGTAATATCTGTATCAATCCCGATATTTAAAAAAATTCTAGATTGGGTATTGGTAACAATGTGCCCAACTCGTAAGGACAGATCTGTTGAATCTAATTCTATGCACTGTGCTCTGAACGATGTCATGCTTTATTATTTATTTTACATTACATATAAAATTCCAAATTGCACTTTCTGAACCATTACATACTCCTAATTGGACTGACTGAAGAAATTTAAGTTCTGTTGTTTTTACATGTTTGACCAAGCTTGTGAAGCCATTGGTGGATCTTGTACTGGTGCAGAGATTAAATAAATTTGTAATGTCTTTTTAAAACAAACATTTTCAGTCAATTCAACACTGTTTTTCAGTATCATATCCACATTGGCTGATTCTAAACCTCAGATATTGGTATCAGATGTGAAAAAAGGTGTATTGGTGCATCCCTAGTGATAACACTCTTCAGTGGGGAAGTTGAAAAAGAGTTAGTTGGCTTTTCTTCCAATCACTGAGGAGGCATCCTGACCAGATGCCCGAGCCACCTCCACTGGCTCCTCTCGATGTGAAGGAGCAGCGGCTCTACTCCGAGTCCCTCCCGGATGACTTAGCTTCTCACTCTATCTCTAAGGGAGAGCCCAGCCACCCTACGGAGGAAGCCCATTTCGGCCGCTTGTATCTAGTGACCCCCTTTCGGTCATTTCCCAAAGCTCATGACCATAGAAGAGGGTGGGAACATAGATCGACTGGTAAATCGAGAGTTTGACTTTTTGGCTCAGCTCTCTCTTCACCACGACGGACCGATACAGCGTCTGCCGCTTCACGGCAGACGCTGCCCCAATCCGCCTGTCGATCTCCCTCTCCCTTCTTCCCTCATTCATGAACAAGATCTTGAGATACTTGAACTCCTCCACTTCTGCTCAAATGAAATGCTTGAACAAAAGAATTATCACTGGACTTTCTCTAAGGAGGCTCGTCTCCTGAAAGTTAATTAAAACTTTAGTATGAAACTGTGCAGTGTGAATATTAAGTACTTTCAAACACTTCATCCAAAAATCAAGAAATTTCCAAACCTTAAAAACACTTTTCTTAAATTCAAACATTTTCAAGGATTTCAAATCCTATAGGTCTGCATTTCATGAACTCTGAACTAAATGCATCTTTCTGACCGGGAGCTGTTGAAGACTTGTGGACCGGACGCTTTGGAGCGTCTGGTTCGGAGGTGCATTGCAAACTTGGAATGAGGAAAAACAAAGTTTTCCATGTGTTAATCCATTTATAGTCTAAACAGAGGAACCGGCAGTTTATCTTGAGGAAATAAATAAAGGTGCAGAAGTTAATAAGAACGCAACATGTGCAGTGTGCTGCAAAACCAATGCTGCAAGGAAATAAACCTAACTCATCCAGCGGATTTAACAAATGGAGCTGTCCACAAGGAGACCGGCGCTCAGGAGGCAGACGTAACATCTGTCCATTTCGGAAAAGTGAAACCATGCAAAAAAATTGTTAAATTCTTGTAAAAGCCCACACCTGGACCGTACACAGGATAAAAAAAAAACTTCAGGAGTTCAATTGATAGGTTTGGATCAGACAGAACCAACTGACTGATGAACCAGCGCAGATTTTTCTGCAGATGTGAAACAGGAGGAATTTGTGAGGCGTTGTGCGTTCAGACCCCAGCAGGTAAAATGTTGGTAATTTATTTTGAGTCGTTTAATTTCAGTTATAAGTTTTTGGAGCCACAGTCAGTGTTTTTTGTCACTATGGAGAAAAAGTTAGGTGCGTTCATCTGCTTCCTGTGTGATGGATCTGGATTCACAGTTCAACTAGGTGAATATGAACTAAAATCACATAAAAATTCAGCTAAATAGCCGAATGTTAATATGATTATAATTTGACAGGTAAAAATAGATCATCAGCAATTTTTTTAAATGTTGTCGGTCAAAATGACGGAGAACAAAAAAGTCTAGTGTGACCTCTGGGTCTGTTGATTCTCTGGTCTCAGGGCTTGTGAGGGTGCTTATCAGCATCATGCAGGTGGTTACTAGATTACTGAACTCACTGGGTGACACATGAAGAGTCAGAACAAGTGCATGAAAAACAGAGTGGGTGTTTAGTATAAGAGATCAACTGTGAATCACTTCACGCTTGCACACCTCTTTACTGGATGAGTTTCATTAACCAGAAGTGCAGTGAGTCGTGTGCTGAGCCATAGAAGGCTTACTGCTCACCTGGAAATGTGAGAGTTCTTGTTGGACTTTGTTGCCGATTTCCCAGACTGTATGCTCTGTTTGTCACTTGGAGAACTCTGATTGTTGTCCGATTTCGGTCTGTGGGAAAACAGACATGAGGTGAGGAGTTATGGAAAACTGCCATCCACAAGTCAAGTTTATCTCTGTAGTCTAGTTCAGCAAAAAAGGAGCTCAAAGTTTTTTACATCATTAAAAAAATCATACCGTCACCAATTATGAAATAAGCAATAAACATTACATTTTGTCAAATGTCATCATCCAAATCATCAAGCAAATACACAAATATCTTTAGCAATGTTCCAGTTATTACTAAACAATTGAGTTTTAAGTATAGACTTAAAGGAACTCAGTGTTTTGGTCGTTTTTAAGTTTTCTGGAACTTTGTTCCAGATTTGTGGTGCAAAGAAGCTGAATTCTGCTTGTTTGGTTCTGCAAAGCAGACTAGAACCACAAGGCCAGAGTGTTCTGAAAGGTTGATACAACAACAGATCTTTAATGTATTTTGGTGCTAAGCCGTTCAGTGTTTTATAAACTTACAACCGTATTTTAAAGTCTATTCTCTGAGCTCCAGGGAGCCAGTGGCAGGACTTTAGAACTGGGGTGATGTGCTCTGTCTGTTGAGATAATCAATGCGAGAGAAGATGTACACCTGAATGTGTTTCTCTAATGCATGGACAATAATTTCAGTTTTGTTTCTGTTCAGCTGGAGGAAGTTACGACTCATAGATGAATTGATTATGCCCAAGTGACAACCCGTCATGCTAACTCTGATACTGACTTGGTCTTTTTGCTGCTGGGCTTCTTTGTGACAGCTGGGGTGATGTCCTTCTCCCTATCAGGTTTGTCTTTGACAGGCTGCTCTATCTCGCTCTTGTCCTTCTCTGTGATGTCCCCCTCTGGTGCAACGCTCTCAGGGCGCTCTCCCTCGGGGCGTCCTTCCCCACCGGCCCGCTCTCCTTCGCTGTGTGGACGCTCCTTGTCCGTGCGCTCGCTTCTCTCTCTCCGGTCCTTCTTGGGCGGGGGAGGCATGGTGTATTGCTGAGCTGCCTGCTGAGCGACCAGCTGGGAGTTTATCCGGGGTTTCCTGTGGAGAAAATCCGAGGCACAAACATGGATTACTATCGTAGTGGAACTGTAAGCTGACCCTCGTCATGAAGCAACATGGTCACACTGCAGCAGATAGGGGTGAACAAACACAGTTATCTAGTCCTAGCTAGTAGAATTGCTTATTCGCATTGCACCTCTGTTTTGAAGGCAATGTCATTAACTCAGGCCCGTAATAAAACAAATGTACGGGATCACAAGGTGGAATGTTGGCACAATGTCACAAAGGTTCTCTAATCTGATTACTGCGGGGCTGGCCCTGTTTGTCACAGACTGAGAATCAGTCGGTCATGGTGTTTGCTTTCTAGCAACCACAGAACACTACTCTGTTGACGCATTTAGAATGTACACATAGGAACTATGAACTCTCCCTCATTCTGCTCAGCAAAAATCAACTGGGAAGTACAACATCTTGCGAAATTGTTTGTACCATTTTCGGTGTATTTGGGGTGACAGTGGTAGGAAATCTCGCTGCAATCAGTGGATCGCTGGTTCAATTCCTGGTCCGCCTACTTCACCCACCTTGCCTGCTGATGTGGGTCAGAAGGGCTAAAGGCACAAAAAATTGGAGCCTCACTTCTGTCAGCCTGCCCTGGGGCTACTGGATTATAGACACAGCTGGATAGCAGCTGTAGCTACAATCCAGTAGCTTGCCATCAACGGTATGTGAATGAGCCCTTTCAGATTTCAATTGGAGAAATAAAAGGGTTTATAAATAAAATTCATTATTATTATTCTACTTGGACTTTATGTTGTAAATCAACACAAAGTAGTTTATAATTGTGAATTAGAAGGAAAAGGATGCATGGTTTTCAAAATTGTCAAAATTGTTTAAAAACTAAAAATTTGACAAGCGTTTGTTTTCAGATCAACTTTGTCAGTTCTTCACAGAAACACTTTGGGCACCAATTGCAGTTTTTTAGCTGATCACCAAACTTTAAAAAGTCTGACCTGCCAATGCCAATTTTGGCCGATACCATTTCTTTTTGTCTGATTAGTCGCCAAATACAGCCACAACGTTGGTGAGTTGGTAACGAGGGAAATATTGTTATCCACCCACGTGCATCCTGTGGGCTGGTCTGTAAGACATCCATCTCTTGTCACAGAGCAAAAATGGACAGTGGCTGATTTTCAGACCTTTGCTGGGGTAGATACTATTGCTGATAATAACATATATATATACTGTGTGTGTATATATATATATATATATATATATATATATATATATATATATATATATATATATATATATATATATTTTTTTTTTTTTTTATTTAAGCATTGGCCGATCGTTGATCTCTCAAAACTGAGTAAATTGGGGCAGATTTATTGGTGCACCCCTACTTTTGATATCTTTCTTAGTTCAAACTGACATTTTGGCCCATTCTCCTTTGCAAAACACCAAATATTCAGTCAGATTGTATTAAGAGAGTTCCAAGTTTGATAACAGATTTCAAATTGGATTTAGGTCCAGACTCTACCAAATGGTTTGATCTAAATCACTGTTTTGCAGCTCTGGCAGTTCTACTGGTTGTTTAAGTTAATTCTCATCATTCACTTTTCCAATTTATAAAAAAGGTTTTCTTTCTGAATTTTTCCAGTATACATCTTGTTTCACCACAAAGTTATGTGCATATCTTGTGCACATGTAGCCAAGTCTTTCTAAAAACGAATATCTCTGCCACATCATTTTAGAAAAAAATTATATTGAAAAATTTTCATCCACATAAATCCTAGCAAATCCATCCCTCAGTGTTTTACACAAACCAAACCTACATGGGGCAACGTAGCAAAAACTTTAAATTCTGTCAGCCAATCAAAATTCTTCAAAACAACCACGACTTCTTGGTAGCAATTAAACACAGTGCCAGGAGGTTCATTTGTATGGAAAAATAGGTTGAATACTTTGAAATACCATATATAAAGTTATTAAAACACAAGTCGATGTTGATTGGAAATCATATCAAAGCAAATATGTAGATATACTAGTGCCTTATTTGTTGCAGACTGTAATGTGATAAATGGACCCTACAGCTGTTTTCCCACAAACACACAAAAACACAAATTCAGAGTTTTCTTAAAACTGCATTTTGGACTTTCAAAATTATTTTTTGGGGAATATTAAACTGAATTTTCATGTGAATGAAAGACCAGTGTTCTAACTATTGTCCTACCTTGTGGTAATCCACATATCGATACTATGTTGCATTCTGCTTACTCAGCAGATTTCTAAATACATTCTGCCTGTGGAAAAATGTATCTTTATTTTGCAATCTTTATTTTGAAATATTGCAGTAAGCTTTATTTAATTTATTTTACAGCTGGCTTTCATTAAGCTGCTGTATTACTTTATGTTTTAAGTTTACATGACAGGCAGCCAGTAAACATATTTATAAATGGCTTTAGTTTGCTTGTACACTGTAAAGACAAATTGGCATCAACTATGTTATCACGATAAATACATTGCTTTGTGGGCTATTTTGTCCCTGTACTTTAAAATATTTTGGTGTAATGACACTTTTTTATTAAACCGTGCTAAATAGAGTATGTTGGTAGCGATACTATGTGACATTGAAGCTGTGTGTGTCTATGGTGTAATATTAGTGTACATCAAGTATATCCTATCATTTCAGGTGGACAGTGACTTGCGCAGTTCGGTGGACACATCATTGTGTTAATGTTATATTTAACATTAACAGAATGTTAATGTTAATGTTGTATTTAACATTAACACAAACTGCTATAGTTTTCAGTTTGTTAACATGATGGTAGCATGATATAGCACTGACACATAGCTATCTATCTGTGCTACGGTAGGAAAATCTAAAGAGATAGCACTGACAGTCAGAACACCGGAAGACCTAAACGTGTATTTGTTTGCTCAGATATCTGACTACATGTGATCTAGACCTTAGTTATCATCCAACACATAATGTTTTGCATGCAAGCCATAAAATTTCATTTTGGTCTTATTTGGTAAGAGCATCTCTGCATCACCGTGTATGAACACTTCTGCACTAGTCCAGACATCTGGGCTTAGACACACTCATATACACACACCTGCAACATAATGGACACCAGCTGGCAACATCTGTGGAGACCCCTCAGGGGAGAGAAGAGGCTGACTGCACAGCCCAAACTGCAGCCAGCAACTAGGAACCCAGTTGCGATAAGGGAACCACTGCTGTGTTCCTGTGGGCTCCTGAAGTAGCTAGCCTCTTATCGGGAGAATCAAATGTATACCAAACCCTTTCAATTCTAGCTTAGACACACAAGCTAGCTGTGAAAAGATGAAAGAAGCTAGAAAATCAGCAAGTATTTTTTCTATATCCCAGGAGAGGAGAGTCCTTGCTCTTTTCATCTCCAGTTTACCTGCAAACCTGCAGTCAAATAAAGAGAGAAATAAAGAGTTGAAGAAACTTGTCTGATTTGAGCACCACTCCAGATAAACAAGAGCTGCTGCTCATTTATATTAGAACTTGACGTTTTGTTTTAAGTGGCTTTCTGCCAGGAGTGCCTTTCATACAGCTGTGCAAGTGGTTAGCCTCAGTGTTTCGATTTGATGACAGTCTGGTTACTCAATTCTGCTCTCAAAACATTCTCAGGTTCTTTCACTAACTGACTCGCTCTACTCTGCACATCTCTCTGTTTCTCGGAGGATGACTTTGATCCTCTGCATTTGTTTAGAAATTTCTCAGTGCGTTTCTTGGAAAACCCTCCCCAAGAGCTGATACATACTCGAGAAGAGCCTCCTTAGAGAGGAGGAGGGGACACACGGCTCATCAGAAGGCGATCAATTACGGTACAATAGAGCATCATGTAGCATTTGTGCTGCACACTAAACAATAATGCGAGCTGCAGTAAGTACTGATGAGTGTTTGGCAGTTGATCCATCAGATGTAGAACCCTGGGGTTTTTCTACCTGTTGCTCTGTGTGAAACCTCCATGGTAGGGATTAAGAGCGTGGGAGTGAAATATTCTTCTATTCTATATTCATTATTCCCATCAAATAATGATCAGAATCATTATTCTCATCATTATGAGAATAATCACTATTACAATTTGTTACAACTTTTAACAAATTATAACAGTCTTTTTAGTAGCTTGTTGAACTGCCTTCCACCTAAGGATTCTAAAAAAGTGCCCTTATAAAATACCTAATTATTACAGACTTTAACCACCTCACAAAATATGTCTCTTGAACGTCTCAAAAATTTTTTTTCACATTTCTACCACATACTTCCATATAGTCTCATTTTGTTATAGACCAGCACAATGTAACAAATAATTGTGAGAAGATGAAAGAAAATGACATTATATCCCACATTTTCTCACTTTAACAAAGTGTGTTTGTACATGGATTTCCTTTATGTACAATTAAAGTAGCATCGATCGATCGGCCATCGATCATAATCAGCCTTTTTCCATGAAAAAGTGTATGATCTGTGATCGCCAATCACCAAAACCCATCGCAGCCTGCGTGTGCAGCTTATCATCTCTTTCTTTCACACTGCGCAAAGGCGCAGCAACAAATCCTGTCATATGAAACTATAACATTCGTAGAGTGAATGGGGACGCTTGCGTGTTGTGGTGGAAAAATTCCCTCGGGGGCGAAGCATGTCAAAAGGCGTCAACGTAACGAGTCTAATATGGTATTTAAAAAAACACTTGCAGGAACCTCGATATAGGTTCAATGCAGGAAAAAAGGACAGCCAGAGCAGCCAGATAGAACAACTACAACACTCACCCAGATTAGCATCATCATCAGAAAGCTAAACAAATAACCCGCAAAATTATTTAAGTCTTCGAGCTGCGATGTAAGACGCTGGTTCTGCTCTCGCTGTTGAACCGCTGCTACGGCTACAGGTAGTAATATTTCACAGACGGAGCGCCGCTGATCCTCCACCGGACAGTGAACTCTCACACTGAACACCTTTACATGCTGTACCCTAACACGCTGTTTAAAGGTAGGCCTGTCACGATAACAGATTTTGCTGGGCGATAAATTGTCTCAAAAAATTATTGCGATAATGACAATATTGTTTGAAGACCTTTTTACATTGATTTAATGGAAATTACGTAATAATACATGCAATTTCCTGCCAAACATAAATACACTTTACTTTCAAAAGAACACTTAACACTAGGACTGATGCACAAAATAAATGAAACAACCAAAACAAAAAATAAAATAGATTCTTAGTCTCCATTAACAATAAATGTACTTGAATAAAAACTAAACAACATAAAGCCATAGTGGAAATAAATACTGCATTCAACCAAAAGAGTGCAGATTATGAAGTCTGTATAGTATATTGCCCTTCAGTAATCATTAGATTTAAATAGAAAGACATCCGACTGCCTGATGCAATAGTTCAAACAACAGGATTTTTTTCCCGAACGAAAATCTTAGTACGTTATTCGTTCTGAGATCGTCACTTGTGTGATGTGTTACGGTAGATCGTTGTGGCCGCTCCGATCTCCTAGGACTTACCCAGACTGGGAGCTGAACCCAGCCTGCTGAATGTGACCGGTAGCCAATCAGAAAGCGCGGATTCTCCTGTGCTTTCTGAGGGGAAAAACAGAGGGAATCCCGAACAGCTGACACGGTGCAACCCGAAGTCCAGCAGACATCGGACACAACATGAATGTTTATTCAACAGTTCGTGCAAAGAAAATATAAATAACTAGGGGAGGAGTTGGAGCGAAATTTCTACCAGAAAACCCGGTAACTTTTCAGCTGTTCTTCGTTAACGTGACATAAATAGGTTATAATGATTTTCATTCAGTCAGGACTGACACTAGCCACATGCATTGCAGGTAGTTTGTATTAAGGAATTGATTAATGCCTGGTTTCAAAATTAGTGAACTGGACTTATTATTTTGTGTCCATTGTTGGACACAACACGGTTTAGATCAAACCCTTATACCGAGGATTTGTGTCGGCTAATGTGTCTCTCAGGTTTTGATAATGGGCCGACAATCGGCGACATAAGATCGTGCAGCACGCGCTGGGCATTACACTAAGGAAATAAGGAAGGGAGTCGGTGGAGAGCACCGGAGTTGAGCCGTTTTTCATTCAGTGTCATCAACAGTAAGAGAAAAAGGCAGGAAGAAACGATATAGCCGATAATTAAAATGAGGTCGATAGTTTTAATTTATCGTGCGATTAATTGACTTATCGTGTATCGCTGCACCTTTAACTTAGGTTAAAGGTGCAGCGTATAACTTCAAAAGAAAATAAGATTTTAGATATGCATTAAAATATGTCTATTATGTCCAAATTAGGTGAATTTATTGCCAGATATTTTTTCCATTTTGCAAGATAACATATTTATTCCTAAAGTAAAAAATTAACAGCCATTCTAGGCGATCAGCAAGGATGGGCGATCGGCCTCAGATTCAGCAGCAAAAAACCCGGTGGGAGCATCCCTCAATTATAGGGGTCAGAGTTTAGTTGGAGAACATTAGTGAACATATAAAACAAAGATTTCACAACATTGCACACATCAGGGAGAAGGTTCTAGAGGTTTTTAAACGGTTCATGATAAGCTCTGGAGGAGCTGCAGCTTCCACAGCTCAGTTTGTGGATAACTGCAACATCTGCAGCAATCCACCGGTATTAAGAATGTGGCAACAAGTGAAAAGGTTGTAAGGAAGCCATAATAAGTACCATTTGCCTCAAGCCATATTGGAAAAACAGCAACCACGAGACAGACGGAGCTCTGGTTAAACGTGATCAGAACTTTATGGCGCACATGCAAAGCACTAAAACAGGAAGAAAACTAACTCTGGACAGCACCCTGAACACATCGTCCCCACAGTAAAGGCCAAGATATACTACTTGTGTCGGTCTCCTAAAGTTCAGTATTTTTCCTGACGTACAGGGTCGGAATCAGGGCTCATCTACAAACCACTCAACTTGCAAGACTGAGTATTCACAGTATGTGTCAGAAATCCCAGCAGCATCAGCATGTTCTGGCAATCAAACTCAAAACTGTTCAAACAAAATCGCCACTTCAGTCTTTCAAACATTTCTCTTGTCTTAAATGTTCCAACTGTGTATTTTGTTGGGCTAAAAGATGCCTAATAGGTAGTGGGCACTTTGAATTCTGGGGGATGCAAGTAGAGGAAAGACTTTAGGTGCTCAATTTCTCACAGCAAACTAAGCAAATTGGGGTTATCAACTAACTCACTCTCTCATTGGTTGCCTTCTAAAAATCTGCTGAGTAACTTGTGCAGCAGCAGTTTCATGTTTAGCCATCATGCCTCATAACTGCTTAAAAATAAAAAACAAAAGCATGGAATGAAGGGGAAAAAAATTGTACCACAGCTGGAGAGGAAACTGTGGACAGAACAATAAAGTTACACTACCAGTTTGGAAGCATTTCAGATAGCCAAAAAAAAAAAAAAGAAAAAAATCAATCCATTAATTATCAATAAACTGCTACAAAACCCTTATGTCATGATATATTGTTCAGTCATATTATGTAGCCCTACATTAAACTTCAATAAAACGCATCATCAAAATGCAAAAAGCTTAAGGATACAAATACGTATTCGAGGCACATTAAACCATTCTCAAGTGATTCATGATATTTAACCAGACCCCTTTCAAGGTCTTATTTTGAACTGAACTGAAAATACATCTAAATATCAAAGTCTGCCAGACAGCAATAACTGTCTGGCAGAAGCAGGGTTAGTTAAAGAGGCTGTGTGTAAATGAGTGATTGATAACCAGAAGCCAAGTCAGAGCTTTAGATTTGTGTCAGCAGGACGGGTGCATGGCGCAGGGATTCGTTGTTTGCCGTCCTGTGATTCAGAGCCAAGTCAACCACAAGTTGCATCTCCCATGGCACAAATTGCAGCACCCATGATAAAGCCACCAAATGACCACAGCTAATGACTTGGCACAGTACTGGCCTCAGAGTCACGACCACATTGCTTGAGCATCCTGCCCTGTGTGTGTTCCACTTTATCTTTATTAAGCTGTGGTGCTCTCGACTTTAAAATAGTCCTAGCTAATATTTAAATCACTCAATGTATAGCTAAGCATGTGCCAATTAGATTACAGGTTAACTGAAACTGTGAAAACATCAGAGAAAGCAAATAGGAGCCATCTAAAAAGCACAAGAAGAGCTGAAAATGATACAGCAGGTGCAGAAATTGCTTCAACCTCCTACAACTGCCAAAATATTGCTGGAGAATGTATGTGTTTATGTGTGTGCATAGGCCTGTCACGATAAACAATAAATCAATTAATCGCATGATAAATTAAAACTATCGACCTCATTTTAATTATCGGCTATATCGTTTCTTCCTGCCTTTTTCTCTTACTGTTGATGACACTGAATGAAAAACGGCTCAACTCTGGTGCTCTCCACTGACTCCCTTCCTTATTTCCTTAGTGTAATGCCCAGCGCGCGCTGCACGATCTTATGTCGCTGATTGTCGGCCCATTATCAAAACCTGAGAGACACATTAGCTGACAGAAATCCTCGGTATAACGGTTCGATCTAAACCGTGTTGTGTCCAACAATGGACACAAAATAATAAGTCCAGTTCACTAATTTTGAAACCAGGCATTAATCAATTCCTTAATACAATCCACCTGCAATGCATGTGGCTAGTGTCAGTCCTGACTGAATGAAAATCATTATCACCTATTTAGGTCACATTAACGAAGAACAGCTGAAAAGTTACCGGGTTTTCTGGTAGAAATTTCGCTCCAACTCCTCCCCTAGTTATTTATATTTTCTTTGCACGATCTGCTGAATAAACATTCATGTTGTGTCCGATGTCTGCTGGACTTCGGGTTGCACCGTGTCAGCTGTTCGGGATTCCCTCCGTTTTTCCCCTCAGAAAGCAGGAGGAGAATACGCGCTTTCTGATTGGCTACTGGTCACATTCAACAGGCTGGGTTCAGCTCCCAGTCTGGGCAAATCCTTGATTTAGATCGGAGCGACACAACGATCTACCGTAACACACAATACTAGTGACGATCTCAGAACGAAGAACGTTCAAAGATTGTCGTTCGGGAAAAAAACCCTGTTGTTTGAACTATTGCATCAGGCAGTCGGATGTCTTCTCTATTTAAATCTAATGATTACTGAAGGGCAATATACTATACAGACTTCATAATCTGCACTCTTTTGGTTGAATGCAGTATTTATTTCCACTTTGGCTTTATGTTGTTTAGTTTTTATTCAAGTACATTTATTGTTAATGGAGACTAAGAATCTATTTTATTTTTGGTTTTGGTTGTTTTATTTATTTTGTGCATCAGTCCCAGTGTTAAGTGTTCTTTTGAAAGTAAAGTGTATCTATGTTTGGCAGGAAATTGCATGTATTATTACGAAATTTCCATTAAATCAATGTAAAAAGGTCTTCAAACAATATTATCGTTTATTGCAATAATTTTTTGAGACAATTTATCGCCCAGCAAAATCTGTTATCGTGACAGGCCTATGTGTGCGTGTGTGTGTAGAATCATTTCCCACTGAGGGCTACAGTATATTAGCTCTACCTTTGCAAAACAATAGAGCAATGATTGACAACTCTTCCAAAGTTCACTCCATCTAGAGGGTGAGAGGAGTGGGGAGGAGTCTCCCTCGGCAGGGCGCCCTTGAAATAACTACCATCATGCTTAAAAGTGTTTCATTAAGTCAAACTGACACCCGGGTTTAGCACCCCGCTCCGTTTCTGGGCTGTGACCGAGACCTCTTATATTTCAGCTGCACGGCTTCGGGGAGAAGAGCTCAAGCTGCTGTTTCAGAGCAACAGAGTTCAAAACAATGAGCTCAAGTACGGAGGCACATTTGTCTCATTATTATTCAAACAAAAACTTGTTTCAATACAGAAAATAAATAGTGATCGAAATGTTTATAATTGTAATGAAATATTTTTTGTAATGACACAAATTTACCTCCATATCATGTAGGTGTTATGGAGACACATTAACTGAGGTAATTTTTTTAGTATTAGTCAATCATGTAAAAAACTATTTTGATTAAAAAAATAAAATAAAATTGTGATGAAAATGGTTAAAATTGTCATGAGCTCGTGGAATGAGAAATTTATTGTGAAGGCATATTTGTCATCATCATTCCAGTCAAACAAAAGCAATTTCCAATCAAAAAAATAAATTGTGATCAAAACATCTCAAATCAAAAAGAGAGCATCAAAAGCAAAATTTGAGAATTCCAACCAAAGATTTCTGTTAAAAATAAATTTGTTTTCCCAGTAACAAAAGACAAAACCTTTTGCTCAAAAATAAAATATTCCATTACAAACTTTAAATTAGTTTTTGCCTCATTGTATATGGAGGTAAATTTGTCTCATTATTACAAAAAATATTTCATTACAATTCAAAACATTTTGATATTTTTAAAAAATTGGAATTAGGTTCAGTTTGATTGAAAATTAATGATAAATTTTCCTCCATACTCAAGTGTTTTGTGGAGAAATGCAGCTAAGATGTGAGAATGAGTGATGAAGAGTGTGATATAAAGAGAGAGTAAGAGGCAAAGGAAAGTCCTCTTTTATTTCAAGTGTTGTATGGAGGACAAGTAATTATTTCCTGCTGGGCTGAATGAATGCAGCCACAGACTGCGGAGCAAAGGGAGCGGGAGACAATGTTCTCTACACCAAGAACAGCCTGGGAAGCATTGGAAAAAATCTTCTTATCAGATTCTGGAAATGGGCACAAAAAGAAGATGTGAGGAGAAAAATTATAATAAAAAAAACACTTGTCTGGAAAAACCAGCACATCCATTTGCATACATCTGATGGAATCTGCTTTGTGCCAGTCAAAGACAACGCAGCCTCACCCTGGAGTGCATGTCTCTACTATCTAACATGACAATGCTGCAGGGTTTCAGTTTGATTGCAGCAGCTCGCTGTGACGCTCTGGCAACCCTCTAGATGACTATCAACATGCATTCATCTGTGTCAACACTTGCTTTACGCCTTGATCCATATGTAGAAACACATGTTGCCTTCCCCTCCAACAGCGAGAAAGATCATGGGAGCCTAGCCCAGAGTTGCCAACTTTGTTCTGATCTGAAGCTGATTGTTTTGTTTTAGGAGCTTAATATTTTGAATGGTAACTATATTTATGTAAAACAAAAAAAACATAACAGCTAAATATTTAAAAACATCTAGTGAACTAATAAAACACTCATTCAAAAGTGAAAGACTGAATATTTATTTGATAATATATGTTAACTGATTTGTACAGGCATGAGCCTTTAAAAAATATATATACATTTCTATTTTATAATAACCAATAAATTGGACCCCAGTTCATTAATTTTTGGAGATTGACAGTCAGCAAATACCTCCATGTGAAACTGATCATATCTATCGCCGCAAAGCCATTGTCATTCTCCCTTTTATTTCCCATGAGAAAATCACTATATTTAGCAACTTTTCAGACAAAAATAAATAAATAAAATAATAATAATAAATCTGTATTCCCAAAATTGGAAACAGTAATTGGAAAGGCTGAACTGTTGATCAGTGCAACATGCACATCATCAACAATCCAAAACTCAAATTTAGCAATGAAAGCACCAAACCCTACAAACTGTGATGTTGCCCACTAATAAACTATTTCTTTAGTTTCATTTCTACATCTGAATTTATCACAACTTTATTAATAAAAGAAAATGTCAATAAGCGTCATATGAATGCATCGCTGTGGGGCATTAGTTGTCAGAGAGGTCACAGCACGGAGCATTGCCAGCGCCAACCATGTATGGGGAAAGTAAGCGAGTCCCAGGGAGCCCGGCTGAGAACAGCACCTAAAGAGCTGCCCTGGGCTATAAGCTCTTTTCAATCATTCCCCTTGCCCAGAGGCATTAAACACTGCTCCCTTCATCTGCCCCTTGCAGGCTGTATTTAGAAGACTTAATATTTCTGTCACTTCTCTACCTCGTTCCCTAAACGTTTAACAAGAAGTGAGAAATATTACTGATATAATGGTAGCTACTAAATTATTTAGCTATTGTATTGACAAAATTAGATCACAATAGGAAAGCAAACTCATTTGACCTGTTCAATCAGTGGTCCCTGTTGGGTATTAACTGTGACTTTACGCTTAATTTAAAACAAATAATTCCTGTGTGGTTTTCCTTCTTGCTTACTAACCTCAACTCTCTGTATTTACTGATTAACTTTAAAATGATAAACTAGAAAAGGGGAAGATGGGCGAGTAAGGCACATTTACTGAACACGCCGGATAGAGCAAATATATTTGAGCAGATAAGGTCTTTGAAAAATATGCCAGCTTTTATGCTATTATTGTAAGAGCTGTTCAACATGCTGGTTGCTAGGATCATTATCTGTACTTCACCGGAGGAGAGACTGAGGCAGACTGACTGATTTCAGAGAGAGAAGTGGAAGTGACGTCTGGATAATCAGTGATGAAGCAAACATTTGATTTCCATAGATAGACCGGTCCGCATCGCTCATCTACATGTCTGCACACTTTGTTTTCATTCACCATTTCTCTCATTAACTCTACTGTCCCAAATATTCCTATTCTTCCCTCCATCCTGCTGCTTGTTTCACATGATATGTAAAAAAGGCAACTGCACTGTTTTATTTTGCTCTGCAGTCATACTACCATTTGTTCAATGAAAATGCTTTTGGAATTTGTTTAAAAAATAAAACCAAACAAACAGCCGTTTAAACAAGAATGCTGCCTGGAAACTGTCGCTATTTTCAGATATTGATTAGGGAAAAGTTCCAAATCCGCTGAGACAACTAGAGTCAGCTGTAGTTGTCTGATGTCTGGCCCAAAATATGGCGCAGTGATTTTTTTTAAATAAAATTTTCTAGATTTTTTGCTATAAAAATACAATCTTGTATCAGTCTGAACAACTTTTCTTTGTAGTTATTTCATGACAGTAACTATTCTTTCTCATATTAGATCAGAGGTGGCCAACCAGACAAAGACCAAGAGCCACATTTTTTACCAAGGTACCGCAAAGAGCCACATCATATGCATGGGCTCACATGAGCATCAACCCATCCCTTCCTGATACTCACATACTTTTGCTCAGCCAGATTTATTGGGAATTTCACACACTATTTTAACACTACAAAGACCACAGGCCAGACATTTTCAACAATGAACACTGTGCACTTTCTCATGCAAACAAACTCTGTTTAACCAAATAAACAATAATAGAACAATTTACAATACATTTTTCCTTTTATTATTACGGAGACCCAAGGGGACATGGGGAATTTTTTTTCTTTGGCGTGCCCACGCAAAAGTTTTGCGTCCATGCAAAAGTTTTGCGAGGGCACGCCAAAGAAAAAAAAATTCCCCATGTCCCCTAGGGAGCTCCGTATATTATGTGCATTACATGTGTTATCTAATGGAGCTGAAGTGGCGCTGAAGGTTTGAAGCCTTAAAATGCGACAAGGACACCTGACATATAAGGCAGAATGGCTTTCCACTACGTTCAACAAAAAAATATCAACTCTCCCACTCTGTCAAACACGTCCTGTGTGCATCTTCATATTTTCGTTTTCCTGTGCATTTTTTCCTGCCATGTTGAGCGCGAAAGGTTTACTCAAATGATTTTACTCTTACTGAAAAACTGCACATGCGCATTTGACGAAAATACAGTATTAAACTCAAGCCAAGCGAAACTTGGATATTATAGCGAACCTACAGTATGTGCTAAATGTTACTGGATGTTACTCTGTTTAGAGATTTAAATTAGAGTGTCCGCGAATGCATCAGGATGGATGAGGGAGCGAGGGGACAGGGGAGTGAGAGTGAGGGGTGAGCGGAGGTTTGTGTGAGAGCAGACGGCGAACGACTGGAAAGAGTAAGGCTGCAAGAGAAACAAAGACTGTTTTTTGTTTGTGTTGTTTTGGCGTGGTTACGGCCAGCAGTAATGGCTGCTGTTGTCAATAAATGACAGTTCATTTGACTACTTCTCGTCATTATTGCACGTCTGGCAGAATGCGACTATATGAACGTAAGAGCCGCATGGAACCGGTCAAGGAGACGCATGCGGCTCGCGAGCCGCGGGTTGGCCACCCCTGTATTAGATAAATAAAAAACAACATAGCAGCTAAAACACAGCTTCTCAAAACAGGGGTATTTGAGCAATTGTAACCAGGTTGGATATAATTGTATACATAGCACACTGCAAGTTCCAACAAATCAAAAATCAAACAACTCCTCTGACAAGTGTAAGTACTTAAATCCTCTCAAAAACATATTGTTTTGTTTTCCTAATACATATTATTCTTCCTAGTGGCAAATGAGATGACATCTGTTTTAACCACAGCACTAGGTCTGTTCAAAAATTTCCAAGCCAAGGTGATAAATGTTTTTGCAGATAATAAGCTTATGCCTATAAAAGTATGTTCTAATTTGCCAAAGTTAGGCGCAGTGATTCTAGCATGATTTTGAAGGTTCATGCGCTTTTGACAGCTAGCTTCCACCACATAGTAAACAGTAAGGAGTACCCAATGAAAGACTGTAGCTCATGTAACATTTAGCCATGTTGCATATTATTGTTTCCATCTGGAAATTTCATGCATGCCGACAACACTTGAGGGCAAAAAGACGATTCCTTTACTCCATCCATACACACAGTGATGCTGTAAAACACTTCTATTACCAAATGAAGCCTGGAGATGTATAAATTATTAATTTAGTGCATTGCTCCACAGAAAATGAAAAAAAAAAAACTTGTAAGAACTCAAAACCACTCTTGTTCTTTCTTTCTCATTCGGAAAGCGTTACGCTATACACAGTCAGTTGCAACAGCAACTGAGGGACAACAGCTCCAGAGTTTGTGTGTTAAAAAACACACAAATATTTCCCACACAGAGAACAGAACATTCAGGCTGCTATATTTTCAGGGTTTATCTTTATCTATCTAATATTATTAATAATAATATCACTTAAGTGATAGTCTGAACACAGTGGTGGCTGATTAGCTCATTTAAACACCTGCTCTACTGGTGATCTGTTAGAGTTGGTGAGTGGCTTTTTTTCTTTTTAACTGATCCACCAAATTCCACAGCAGAGCTACAGATTATCAAACTCAAGCTAACATAACTAACCTACTTATGTTTCTCATTAAGGCTGTAAAAATTCCACAAGTGATTCGAGTAACTTTATTAAAATTCCTCAAGGTAAATTAATCTGCCTCGAAGTTTCGTTAAATTACGTCTCATTATTTAGTGCACTTTGTCGGGTGATTATTTGAGTTGCACAGCACTCTCACTTCCATTTCTGAGTTGTTGACAAAAGTTGAATGTTAGCAGGATAAGGTCTAATTTTCAAGTTCAGTCTGGAAGGATTTTATTGAAGGATGATAATGCCTGGTTTTTATTTTTCGGGGGATTAATAGCCATCCTTAAAAAAGCTGGTGCAATGCCTTGAGTACGACAGCCTTTTTCCTTGTGCCCTTATCAGATTGAATGGTGGGGAAGAGCACTGCATTTGTATTTATACAGGTGAGCAGATAGACTGAACATGGTGGGCGGCTGCGCTGTAGTCAATGTAGTCAATAAGTGTATCTTTATGGACGAACCAGAAAACAAATTTCAGATCATCTCGGCCTTAACAAATGGTTGGCGGAGCACGCCTTCGCAGTACGTAGCTGGTAGACACGTTTCTATGTGTAACGAATGAAGGTGTGAAATCCCGTCGCTGACATAAACACAACGTCTATAAATGGCCGGGCAAATTGAGAGTTCATCTATTAGATTGCCTGAAGCTAAATACATAGACTAAAAACTGTTTAATATTAAATTGAATATAATTTCAGATTTTTGTACAACTTTTCTTCAGATTAACTTATAAAGTGAGCTAAAATTGTTACAGGTTAGTTTTATAAACTACAGAAAAATAATTGTTATGGATGCTCAACTATGAAAAATTGGACTGATGTTGATATTCAATAGTAAGACTGCTTTTATGTTAGATTTCCCAATATTTTCATCCATCCATTTTTTTCCCCTCATCCGGGGTCAGGTCAAGGGGTTAGCACCTGCAGAAGGGAGGCCCAGACTTCCCTCTCTCCGGCTACTTCTTCCAGCTCCTCCGGGGGAATTCCAAGGCATTCCCAGGCCAGCCGAGAGATGTAGTTCCACCAGCATGTCAAAGATTTTTGATCCAATTACTCAATGAATCATTAGAATAATTGATAAGATGCATTAGTTTACAACAGCCCAATTGTTTTATTAAAACTATTTACTGACCTGTGAAATGTGATACTTTCTACCTTATATCTAGCTGTAATGTTGACTATTAGTATTAAATCACTGCATCCCTTTTTCTTTGATATATCACACATAAATTTAAGATTTAGTGCGTTATGTTGACAATTAAAACCAACAGTAGTCATCACCAGTGTGATGTCATGTTGCAACATGTTCATATGTTCCATATTAGAAGTTACATTAACTGAACAAATTAAGTAACACAACAAAGCAAAATTTTATCTGCATCGTTTGTTATTTGTCAGTGCATGTGCACAATAAACGCAGCAGCTCCCCATTAACAGCTGTGCGCTTTCACACCTGTGGAGTACTTCACATCTCTGTGGGGGGTGTTACAAAAAAGTTCTACTTTGACACAGGTGATTTCAAAAAGTGACAGCGCCAGAGACTCCAGTCACTAGTGTCCTATAAACAAGCGTCTGGATTGCAACAAAATTATCGTTTACCTGAAGATGTGAGGAGAAACCTGAATCCATTAACTGAAATGCTGGCTACTCCTGGCTACTAAATGCACCAAAAAGGACTCCTTGGTAGCACTGAACCTAACTATAGATCTTTGCCTCTCATCTGGAGCATTTGACATGCCAAACCTATTCTGGTTCCCAGCTAGTTTGTGGTGTAAATACAAAAAAGCCATCCAGTCTGTTGATGATGTCCTCTGCTTTAGCCCCCCTGGGGAACTCTTGGTTGAGTAAACACTGCATCTCTTCTTCTCACTTTAACCTAACACCTCTCCCTGTTCCTGTCACTTTCCTGCTTTCCTTCTTTTGTTTTCATCCAACAGTCTTCAACCCACATTTGAAAACACTCCCCACTCTCTTTCTTGTCCTCATGTGCCTTCCTCTGTGTTTTATGAAGACTCCCCCCCTTCCCCTCTCTGCCTGTCACACTTATTCGCTCGTCTTAACTGGGTGGAGCCCCCCGATTCAACAGCTTTCTCATTGTTTTGTCAGATCGCCAAATTGGCTATTGTATTTAATCACTCACACACACAGTCAAATCCCATGAAGCAATTAGGAATGCTTAAAGCTAGCAATTAGCACGTAAAGATTAGGCCAACCCGGACTTCAGCAGATGCTGATGATACTGGATTTTTTTCATCCATATTTATCTTGGGGGCTGCCGTCTGCGAAGGGGGTGTGGCGTAGAGACCTGCATTTAGAAATTGAGTGCCGGCGTGTTACTCTTACGTAATTCTATTATCCCAGACAATTTGCCATAATGTGACAGTGGTGGAATCCACAGATTATTAGAATGAGTCTAATCCATCATTGGAAAAGACAGAAAAACCTACACACACACACAGTATGTGTTCATACTTTAGCCATTCAGCCTCTACTTATCTTTATTCTTTCTGTATAAAGCATGATGGTGCTGAGAGAAGCAAGTGAAAGGAAATAATCTTTACATTATAAAGAATGTGGAAGAATACAGAAAGTTAAGGCGATCTACTTATGTCTACCATCTGGATCAATGAGATTTAATATCCAGGTAACATATCCAGGTAGCTCTCTTGTTTTGAAGAGAGCTTTGTTGCATCTATGTCTCATTCATACATAGATGCAACAAAGCTTCAAGGTATATTTTGCTCCAACTAGTCTGATTTTCCTGTGAAGTTATCTGGACTATAACATTATTAAAGTACATATAATGTACTTTTTCAATATTTTATTCAAAAAGCACAAAAGCCTGGTTCAGCTGGAACTACTAAGCTATAGATTAAAAACAAAACATCAGCTTTGAAGAACACTACAGTTCTTTGGTTTAGAGTTTTCCACATTAGTTATTATAAACTGTCATTATGAGGTGCTTCGCTTCTGATTGCGAAGCACCTCATAATGATTAGAATAAAATATGTTGCAATGGGATTAGAACTTTCTCTTGATTTTACAAGTCTGAGTGGTCTCTGACAATCCAAGTATTTTTTACCCAATAAGATGGAGCTCACATTGAAATACAGACTATACCTGTCTGTGTCATGTGACCTAGCAACCCAACGCAGCAAAAGCACTCATTAGATTTTATAGCACACGACAATTTTACTATGTTGTAAAAAAAAAAAAAAAAAACTAATTCTTCAAATTACATCCACACACAATTAGTCAGAACCACATTCAAATGTTATGTTTGGACTTATCGAGTACACGAATCATGCATACTCTGTTATTCAATAGCGCAGCGTATGTATGCCAACAATACCCTACAACTTCTGCAAACTGTTACTCATAAGAAGTACTGTTAGCAAGAGGAACACAGGCTTTCTGAAGGCTGAATATGCAGAGTCAGGGAAATATTTATAAACAAATTATAGGGAGTCAGTAAAGCAGCTTTCTAAACTGAGTTAATCATGGGCTACAGCAACATATAATTGATGACAGCCTGTTGCAATAAGCAATTAATTGCATTATTATTTAAAATGAGCTTGGTCTTTTCTATTCTGCTAATATTGTATTTGAATGGCAATTTTGTTTACAGAGACTTCATAATCTATTGAATTTACTGTTTTTGGTTGTTGTGTTTGTTTGGGATATTTACAAAGTCCCTCAGTTCAAGAGTGAATTGTTCTGTACTAAATGAAAATGTATTGATCTTTGAAAGGGTGGACCTGCAGTATAATGGCATTATAAATATATTACATGAAAACTGTCTCAAAAAACAATATTATTGTTTATCACAACATCAGCCAGCAAAATTTGTTATTGTGACAGGTTAAAAAAAGACAGAAAAAACTTTTAACCATACAATACTGATTATAAAAAAAAAGGAAAAAAAAACACACGATCAGAATCTTCCTAAATAAAATGTTGACTAAAGTCAGAACTCTCAGCTTCTCAGACATATGAGGGGGGGAAAAAATCCATTCTGTTTAAAATACAACGCAGATGAAAGCTAGTTGAAATGGCTGATAATAGTGCAACAGTCAAAGACTGAGGCACCTCCAGACTTCGTGTGATCCCCACCATCAGACAGCTTCAAACTTCTCCTAATGGTTTTCCTTTGGCCCCAGGGCTGCCAGAGGTGAATACCAAACAGTAAAATACAGCAAACCTAATCTGCAATGACACACAGTCATTCACACAGCAACAAGGTTCAGATACCAGAAAAGGTTTAATACGATAGAAGCAACTTCACTGGGTGTGTAAACTTATTCACAAAAAAAAACCACACAGGCTAAACACTTGTTCCTACACAGACTTTTAGCTTAGTGGCGAGTTCAGGTGCAAACAAGCAAAACACTTTTCTTGTTACAAGTCAGAAAGTGAGGAGTAAGTTATTCCTCCTTGGGCATTGTGTTTCAGATCAACAAGTGCCTTTGCAGAAAGAGAGGCCTCGTCCGGGATGTCCAGGCCTGAGTTAGGAACACTGACGAAGCTGGGACCGGGGGGACTGTGGTGGCGCAGGGGTTAAGTACAACCCAAATAAGGAGGGCTTGGTCCTCAACGAGGCCATTGCAGTTTCAATTTCTGGTGACTTTTGCCACATGTCTTCCTTTTCTAATGTTAACCCTACTTTCCTGTCACAACCTTTTCAAATAAAGACCACTAGCGCCAAAAAGAAAAACCTTAAAAAAAAAATTAAAAACTGGGTCCGGCACTGGACAAAAAGTTTTAAGAAGCTATGAGGTAATAACTTCTCAATTCACATCCCTGCCTTCATCAGCTCACATCACCTGCTACCTACTACTGCCAAGGCAAGTATTGTGATTCCAGCTTCAGAGTGCAACTTCTCTCTGCTAATCAACACATAGCCCTGTCATCAAACCCCATGCTGGTGTTTTAATAACTCTAGTGAATGGGAAGAGATGAAAATATTCACCTGAAAATGAATGTGACCAAAAAGACAGCTTGGTAAACTTAGGATTACAGAGGGTGATCGCCGATGACTGCGACCTGTTGTAGCGGATACTGGTCAGCAAGAGATGGAGGTGAATGAATTATTATGCCTTTCATGGTAAGACATAAATCAATTAACTGTGTGACAAATCATTTCCATCTGGACAACAGCTGTTAAAGAGATGCTCTGCTTTAATCCAGAAAATTTGCACTTTTATTTATTTTTTACAAAAGTCCTATCTTCCACTTTTGCCTGTTTTCCCTGTCTAAGCTAAATGATTTTGTTTTTCTTTTTAACAATTCTGATTACAGATGCTTCAGTGCCCATTTTAATATTGTTTAATTTATTTATTTTGACTTTTTAAAATGTTGTTCAGTTCCATGTTGTTAAATCTTCAGAAATTAGGGTGAACCGATAAATCCCAATGCAAGTTCTTACTTTTGGGAGATCTGTAATCGACTAATACTAGCATGTGAAGCTGATCCTATCCCCCTCGATGAAGGTCTGAAAATCAACCACTGTTCTGCTGTGAGAGATTTGACTGACAGATCCACACACCAGGTCATGTCCCCACGTTTGCTGTCAACAATAGTTACTTTCTTGCTGTATTTGACAATGTTTAAAACCAAATAATTAGCATTGGTCAAAATTGTAATCAACAGGCCAGGTTTTTTAATGGTCAGTAATCGGATTGGCCAGAAAACTACAATCAGTGCAGCCACAGTAGAAATTCAAGTTTGTTTTTGTTTTTTTCACCTTTGAGAGGGCAGTCTTGCATTAATAAACCATTATTATTATTATATTAATTAAAAATGGTCTCAGAACAATATTAATGGTTAGAGCAATAACTTCTTGGAAATTGTACCGTACTGGACGGTACAAGTTACAATTACAGTTACAATTACTGGCCAAACTTCAGCTACAACTCTCGTTTTTAATCCTTTTGGTTCTGTCCTACCAGGACACAAAAGACCACTCTTCATTTTAACATCATGTGCAACTTGCAGAAAAACTAGCAAGAAAACTTCCTGAAATTCTGGTTCTGTTGGTCACAATTAGGCCTGTCACAATAAGCAACATATCAGTTAATAGCATGATAAATTTTCATCTGAAAGACTTTTTGGTTTTCTCTTTCTCCCACCAATCTGGTTCAACCAGCCTTCTCCCTTCCCCAAGGACGATTTTGTTTACAGACTTCATAGTTAATTTTATTTGTTGTTTCTGTTGTTTTGATTATTTATTTTGGATGTTTGAAATATCTTACAGATGTTACAGTCTTCATTAGAATTTAAAGTTCATTAAACTCTTGCATAATTGCGCAACTACCATAAAATGACTTGAAAAAGGTCTCAAAACAGCAATGGAATCATTTATCACAGTAACATCTGAGACAATTTATCGTCCAGCAAATGTTTTTATTATAACAGTCATTTTTCTGATGAAGTGAAACTAGCAAACACTTGTGACTTAATACATGAATTCATACTCGGATAAAAATGGTGGACAAAATGTCCACACAGCCTTAAAATGTGAAGCATTTAGCTAAGAGCATCTTGCTTAGTCTGAACACATCAAATGGAGAAGAAAAACTGGCTAATTAGTTCTTAGAAAAAGAGGCAGCCCTACAACGACACAGCCATATTAATCAAAGGTTAACACTTCGAATCAAACAGAAGTTTGTGAAAAGCGCTGCAGTGACGTCAAGTGCTTCCATGTTCCCCAAAAAACAAGAGAAATAGCCAAGTGCCAAAACACAGCGACCAAGATATGCTAGCTTCCTGCTTTCCTGCGAGCGTGCTCAGCCAGCGTTGAACTCCATCTACTGCGTTCACCATGTAGCAGTTACGTGGGTCGCTCTCCTGTTTTGTGTCATGTAAGTCAAGCCACTTATTGTAAAAACCACAACTAAAAAAAAAAAAGGTTAGAGCAGAGGGACTTGTGAACAAAACCACACATGACTCATCTATCTCTATCAACATGCAACTGGTAATGTGAGTGAGCTGAGGCACAGGCGACTCATCACCAGAAAACATTCCCCAGAGCGGGAGTAGGTGTTGCCATACGCAAGAAGCAAAAGGGAATCCCGTTGCGACGCACCCGTGTTTTTGAAGCTCAGTTTCCCATAAGAGAAGGCGCTTTGTGCTGACATTGCAGAGTCCTATCAGGTTCAGGGGGGAAAATGCCTGGCACCTCTAAACTGAGTTAAGAATGGAGATAAAGCGTTGACTGAGTGCAATTCTGGGAATTAGACAGGTTTCTCAGCAAAAAAGAAGCTATGAGGGGACAAAAGTAAGAAAAATCCTAGCAAATAAGCAGTCAAAACTTAATGGCATTCAAAATGAGGTCTGGTACTGTAATTTTCATTGTGATATCATAAAAGAAAAATTTTATTTTTATAGTTTTTATGTGTCTTTGTACAGAATTGTGGTGCAGTTTCAACTTGTTTTTAAAAGTGCTATACAAGTAAACTAATATTACCTCAACCTTTTCTTGAACCTTTAAACCTTCATCTCACTAAATACTCCCTAAATCAAAATGTCCAACTTGCTAATGAAGAAAAATCCACCAGCATGGCTGTCATTCAGCTCAAACTGACAGCTGCAGAAAAAAAACAAAATATAAATTTTCAACAACTTCAAACTCAAATATGTCATACACACAATTGTGTTTAACTTCTTTCAATGAGCCTATGGCATTCTGTGTTTGACAGCAGTACAAGCAATAATAGCAAAAAGGTAATAAGCTTGACCTTTTGGCCAAAAACAGGTGTCCAACTGTTTTAGAAACCATTACAAGATGAAAGTATAGCTATGTTACTCTTTTATACTTCCATCAAAGTAATAAATCACACTTACTGCACCTTTATAATAACCTCCTGTAATCCTACAGGTACCTGTAATGTTTCACACCATGACGATAAGTACAGCCTTCACCACTGAATTCATCCAACTATTATGAAGTATGGAGGCTCATACTCAGCTGTAAAAACAATCCAATCCATCCAACCTACCTAGAAGGATGCATTACAACGATGCCGTTTCCCTCGCCTTCAAAAATCAAAAAACATGATCCGAACAACTGCCACGATCAACAAGTATCCGCTCATAGACAGAAACAGGCAGTCGATCAAAGTTATCATTCCAATGAAGTGCGATGCAAAGCAGCAGCAGCTGCAAGGAGAGTAGGAGGAGAGAGAAAAAGAGAGACGCTCAGACAGAAGATAGGAGGTAGAGACGGAGAGCGGAGACTACGTTACCTTGTGGATGTGCCCTTCCTCACATCGCAGATGCTGCATTTGAAAGCCTCGGCGGTGTTCTTGAAGGTGCACACGCTACAGTCCCAATAGCCGTCGTCCGCTGTCTGTTTGGCTTGTCTTTTTGGCCTTACAAAAAGAATAATAATAATAATAATAATAATAATAATGAAAAAAAAAACACAAAAGAAAATATTAAGGATCAAGTTGGGTTAACAAATGCCACCAACACGTTTCATTAATTAACAACAGAACAGAAGAAGACTGTGACACACGGGGAGCCCGCTGCTCTGTATCTGAGCTGCTCAAAACGGGCACAAATGAACAGCGGTGTTGTCATTATCACCCCGGGTTCGAGACCAGGCCAGGGAGAGCTCCTTTGGGTTATACGTATCCACACAAAAACGGGCGACTATCCACAGCGTCCAACTGTATCGTCAGCTAGGCTAGCAGCGGGGCTGAGAAGCGCTGCTAAATAAAAGAAATTTGGTACCGAAGCTTAGTGGGTCGGCATGCGAAACCGATCCCAAACAAAGCCAATTTCGACATTGACCCTCCAAAAGGCTTCGTCGAAACAGAGTAGCGTTACATGGAATGTCCGGCGTCTCCTCGTAAAAATTTCTCTTTGTCTGTTAAGTGACTGGCTCGCAGGGAACGAGAAGCCGCCATAGTGACTGCACTATTCTAGCTAGCTGTGGCATACCCAACTGAAAAGGGGGAGAAACGATCTCTGCGTGAGAGAAACGCATCCAAATCTCGATCCCAGAAAGCACAAACTCGGTCCTATAAGGATTGAGGGTGGTCGCATTACCTGGTAGGGCTCTTTTTGTCGCCCATGGTGACGAATAATCCTCGAAATTGAGAAGAAAGGGGGGCCTTCCTTTAATTGTCAGTGAGTGAAGTAGAATCCAGATAGAGCCGCTGTAGAAGCTGTTGGCAGACAGGCTCCACTCAGAGCTGGCTCGAGGCACGGCACAGCGACTGACTGCACGTCGTCATGTGACCAGGTGCTGGCCAATCAGCGGCCGCAGAGGTTTAAAAGTCTGGATAGATATTTAGTATCTATTTTAATAACTATTAGAGACATTTGACACTTCTCTCCCCAACTCACGCGCTTATCGCCAGCAGACATCGATTTAGATATTGTTTAGATATTGTTCATAATCCTTGTAGGTAAATCAAATGTTTGTCACAGCTGAATAGAGGGGATTTAAAAGTCCAAAGAAGACCATTAAAATTAAGCAAAAATAATAGGTAACATACAGAAAGGTAAAAAAAGTTTATGTCAAAAGGGCAACTGTAAAACAGACATATCACTCAAACTGAAGCAGGTGCACCAGGAAAAGCTACATATAAATAATACCTTACCCTTTGGGTCTCTGACCTGAGCTGTTAAATGTCACTTCTCTCTCAGCCACTTGTTGAAACTGACAGCTTTCAAATTCCCCCGCAATGCATCTTCAGAACATGATGATGTTTGTCATCGTACAATTACAAAGTGATTGCAGATCATTTGGTACATTATGTTTTACTTTCCTACTCTGTTTAAAGGGAGGTTTCAACTGTTTTAAGCACATTTTTAAGTCTTTTAAGAACTTCAGCTTTTTTCATGTATTAACATCCATTTAACTTTTTCACATGTTGCAACTACAAACCTCAAAGGACTTTGTAGAGATTTAATGTAATAAACTAAGTCAAACGGATGCATGGTTGTTATAAGTACAAGGTAAATGATGTGACATTTCACATTTTTGCCAAGTAGTTATAAAAGTATGGTGTACATTTGTATTCATCCTCCTATTCTGAATACAATCAGTTGCAACCAGCTGATCATTTACTCAAGGTGGCAAGAACAAAGGACAGAGCTACTGAAATGGAGTTACAAGGCAAAAATGTTTTGCTTTATCTTCACATTTCTTGTCAGTCTTTCTGGAGTTATCAAACACCACACAATAAAACTAGTGATGTTTTGACAACTAGTTGCAGAAAATCACAAACCAGAGTTGAAGGAAAACAATAAGCTCCTTCTCTAAGAAAGAGAACTAATTTTTCAGGTTTTTTGGAGTATATTGCTTTACTCTGGATGAGCTGCAGAGATCCACATGAAGTCATTCAGAATGTGTAGCAATATTATATTTTTACTGATCCTCTATCTGGTCTGAATGAAAGAGCTTTCTCTAATTTTGTGAAGAAAAATGAGCAGAAATGTCTTCAAAACTGTGAACAGTTCAAAGAGTATGACTGGTTGCATTATAGCTGCATGTTGCAATGCAACTCCACTTCCCTTCCAGGACTTTACAGAACATCTTTAATTTCTTAAAGATGGCCCTAATGGCCCTATTGTTCTCTGCTTGCTCACAGAAAGACAAGTTTTATTCAGCAGTATGCAGAAGACTTCAATTCACCCTGCATTAATAGCTCTTTTTCTCCCCCCAATCTGCCTTGTACCCTCTGGCCTCTGACAGGCTGCGTCATGGAATCTGTTGGCCCAAACACACCTTTCTCGCTCCTCCACTCTGCATAGGACTTTGCTCCCTGTGGCAGGAGACGGAGAGTGAATCATCTAGGCTCATTAGCTACTCTCCACGACCCCAGGTTCCCTCTGTGAATCCCTTGATTTCCCCCTGTTTGGTGTGAATGTAACCCCTCTCATCCCACTTTTCATTTGCTCTCCAACCAGAGATTTGCCTTTTGCTCAGCTCTTTGCATGCTGCTTTAAGTGAGCTTACTGATCACTTTAATTCAGTCAAAACAACATAAGGTTCACCTCACTAGTTCTGTTCTGAAGAAATGAGCTCCAATGCTCATTTTTGTTAGTTTTTTTTTTTTTTTTAAACATGGAAGCCTTAGTAATTTAGCCTGACCTTTACCTTCCTGTGCAATTCTGCTTGATTATAATCTCTCTTCATGGCATAGTCTAGGTTTTTTCCCACTGACTTGAATTCCTCTGGTAGAGTTTCACCCGGGTCACTGTTTTAGAATTATACACTGCCTGGCCAAAATAAAAGTCGCCACCTGGATTTAACTAAGCAAACCTCCTTTTGGATAATTCCTGCATAGGCGATTATCTTTCAGCTGGCAACAAGTTATTTAACCCCAGCTGATGCAATGAGTAACTCCTCATTTCTTAAACAACCATGGCAAAAGACACATCCTGTGGTCGTGGAAAAGACTTTAGTCTGTTCAAGAAGGGTCAAATCATTGCCATGTTCAGTTTGCTTGGGAGCATAAAGATTGGACTCTGGAGGAATGGAAGAGGGTCATGTGGTCTGATGAGTCCATATTCACCCTGTTCCAGAGTGACGGGCGCATCAGGGTAAGAAGAGAGGCAGGTGAAGTGACGCACCCATCATGCCTAGTGCCTACTGTACAAGCCTGTGGGGGCAGTGCTATGATCTGGGATTGCTGCAGTTGGTCAGGTCCAGGTTCAGCAACATTGTGTGCCCAAAGAATGAGGTCAGCTGACTACCTGAATATACTGAATGACCAAGTTATTCCATCAATGGATTTTTTCTTCCCAAATGGATCGGGCATATTCCAAGATGGCAATGCCAGGATTCATCGGGCTCAAATTGTGAAAGAGTGGTTCAGGGAGCATGAGACATCTTTTTCACACATGGATTGGCCACCACAGAGTCCAGACCTTAACCCCATTGAGAATCTTTGGGATGTGCTGGAGAAGGCTTTGCGCAGTGGTCAGACTCTCCCATCATCAATACAAGATCTTGGTGAAAAATTAATGCAACACTGGATGGAAATAAATCTTGTGACACTTCAGAAGCTTATTGAAACAATGCCACAGCGAATGCGGGCTGTAATCAAAGCTAAAGGCGGTCCAACAAAATACTAGACAGTGTGACCATTTTTTGGTGACGACTTTTATTTTGGCCAGGCAGTGTAGTCTGCCTGTAGTTTTAGCAATGGGAGCAGAGAAAATGAACAAGGTCATTCAGTCCATGTTGGTCACTCTTCCAAAAATGTAACTAACATTAACAGCCATCTTGTTCACCTCAGCAATGGTAGCAGTATTTTCCTGTAAGCCAGGGGTGGCCAACCCGCGGCTCGCGAGCCGCATGCGGCTCTTTGACCTGTTCCATGCGGCTCTTGCGTTCATATAGTCGCATTCTGCCAGACGTGCAATAATGACTAGAAGTAGTCAAATGAATTGTCATGTATTGACAACAGCAGCACGCCATTACTGTTGGCCGTAACTACGCCAAAACATCACAAACAAAAAACAGTCTTTATTTCTCTTGCAGCCTTACTCTTTCCAGTCGTTCTGCTCTCACACAAACCTCCGCTCACCTCTCACTCTCTCCCCCCGTCCCCTCGCTCCCTCATTCAACCAGATGCATTCGCGGACAATGGGAAATCATACACTCTAATTTAAATCTCTAAACAGAGTAACATCCAGTAACATTTAGCACATACTGTAGGTTCGCTATAATATCCAAGTTTCGCTTCGCTTGAGTTCAATACGGTATTTTCGTCAAATGCGCATGTGCGCAGTTTTTCAGTAAGAGTAAAATCATTTGAGTAAACCTTTCGCGCTCAACATGGCAGGAAAAAATGCACAGGAAAACGAAAATATGAAGATGCACACAGGACGTTTTTGACAGAGTGGGAGAGTTATATTTTGTTGTTGAACGTAGTGGAAAGCCATTCTGCCTTATACGTATGTCAGGTGTCCTTGTCGCATTTTAAGGCTTCAAACCTTCAGCGCCACTTCAGCTCCATTAAATAACATGTAATGCACATAATATACGGAGCCCCCTAGGGGACATGGGGAATTTTGTTTCCTTTTGCGAGGGCACGCAAAAGTATTGCGAGGGCATCAAAAGAAAAAAAAATTCCCCATGTCCCCTAGGGAGCTCCGTAATAATAAAAGGAAAAATGTATTGTAAATTGTTCTATTATTGTTTGCTTATTTGGCTAAACAGAGTTTGTTTGCATGAGAAAGTGCACAGTGCTCATTGTTGAAAATGTCTGGCCTGTGGTCTTTGTAGTGTTAAAATAGTGGGAGAAATTTACAATAAATCTGGCTGAGCAAAAGTTTGCGAGTATCAGGAAGAGATGGGTTGATGTTCATGTGAGCCCATGCATATGATGTGGCTCTTTGCGGTACCTTGGTAAAAAAAAATGTGGCTCTTGGTCTTTGTCTGGATGGCCACCTCTGCTGTAAGCTAATTAGCGTCAAACTGGTCCATTACATAAGCCATGGCCAAATATTAGCATTAGGTAAAACCTTAAATTTCAACAGACTCCACACCTCCAGGAAGTAATCGTTTCTCAATAGTCAAGACTCCAGATCATTTGTATGAAGTAAATACAACAGAGCAAAAGGCTAGTTTTTAACCAGGCTAACAATAAGTACCAGATGAAGTTAATTTGTATTCACTGGAAAAGCTCTTGAATATTTTCTGCATATTTTGTTTTGTTTTGGGGGTTGTTTTTCAAGAAAGAACAACTAATCTGAGTAGATTGTTTAAATCAAAGGTGCAAAGGGGAAAAGAGGTGTGTAGTAAAATAGACATTTAGAAACATTTATTGAGAGCAGCTGGTCCAAAGGTGAAATAAGTGCAGATACATTGTTCCCTCACTGACTGCAGCCTCTGAGCATGGGGCTTACATTACTTGGAAACAATTTTACAAGGCAAACAGTTAGTCCTCATTTATTATTTATAAGAGGTGTGAAGCTCCAGCAACACAATAAAACAAGGTGCTTGTGGTCTGCTCTGAAAGAACTTTAAAGACTTTTTTTTGTCATGGAAAACTGCAAAATTGAATTCCCTTGAGAAGTTGCTAGTTACTGTCAGGATGTTGGTTTATCTGAAATTCAGTACCCCTAAATTTGCCTGTCGCTCATCTTGAGCAGAGGCTTTGTTTGAAGGACAAAGCGGACCTCAATTCCAGTTCTTACAAAGAATTGTTGCAGAAGAGTCTGGCCAATGAAGATTGAGGTCAAATTATGGGCATGTAACATGTCTCTAAAATCCTGGGAGGTGCGAGGTTGGGTCTCTGTTGCAGTCTAAGCACCAATCAAACATCAGTATCGCTGCATTGTAAGTCAACTCACTTCACACACATATCAGCTTAAGTGAGAGAAAATAGTCTCAGTATTTGTGTGTGTATAATATTAAAATAGATTTGTAATCCGTGTAACCATCTTTGTGAGCACTTGTGTAATTTTAAGATAAACAGAAAAGCAGCTAATATTCCAATGATGTTGAAAAAACAAAATTTGGCAATTGCGTTGTTTCCGTTAAATACATAATGCAATCAAAATCACACGTTAATAAGTTTGTTCACGCACTAAGTCACTAAAACAAAACATGCTGCGCCATGATAGTCCAACCATTTCCGATTGTCTTTCCTGACCCCCTGGCCTGACTGGGGACCAGCAACTCAGGTTTTTGGGGGCCCTGGGCTCCCACTTGACATATATTTACATAATTTTACATTTCTAAAATAAATTTCCTCAGTGTGAAATCTCAATAGAGAATTCTGGCAGTAGGATGAGGTGGTTTTCTTGGCCAGATCAAAATGGGTTTTTCCCACCACATGAGTCACATGATCAACAACCAGATCTTGCTACTAACACAAACCTTGAACAAGAAGATGACAAGAAGTGGTTGGAAGATCATGGTGCTGAATGTTTTTTTGAATGATTTATTGTGTGAACAAACTTATTTAATGTGTAATTTTAATTGCATTTCTTCTGTAATGGAAACATTAATTACACAAATGCAAAATTGTGTTTTTTCAACATTATTTGATTATTAGTTGCTTTTTCATTTACCTTAAAATTACATAAATTGGAAATACAAAAATAAATTTGCTTCATGGAAATTAGTTGATATCGACAAAACATGCATTTTTCACTACGTTTTTGCACGAGGATGGGGAGGTTTTCTGGATTGTATTGAAATTAGTTTATTTTGTAAAATTGCAATGAAACACTTTTGCATCACATGAGTCGTCTAATCAACTATGGATGTTGCCAGTGGCTAAAATTACAAAGAAGAAGATGACAGGAAGTAGTTGGAGGATGATTGATGCAGCATGTTTTTTTTAATTACTTAAAGCGTGAACTAACTTATTCATGTGTGATTTTAGTTGAGTTTCTTACTTAATGGAAACATTGCAATTGCGAAATTGTGTTTTGTCGACATTAATAGTGTATTGGCAACAATTTGTGCACAATTTGTGCACAAATTTGTCAATTTCTGATTCTGACTCTGATCCTGTCTGTTGCCAAGGTGAACAAACTGGCGAGCAAACCAGACCAAGAGAACTGTCACATCCCCTCTCTCCTTCCTGTGTGGTAGAAAGTGTGCAAGCCTACAACCACATCCATATTCTCGTTCTCTCTCTGGACTGAACTGAATTGGATCCATTTCCATCATACTTCTTACTTCTGTCAAGGAGCTGAACTGTTGCCTTGGATAAGGAAATGGTATTGAACATTCACTTCACTGTATTTTGCATATATACACACAAACTATATTTTATGTTCACAAAGTTCCACTTCCCTCCAGCAGTCAAATCAAGAATCTTCTGGGGCCTTCTCGGTGCTTTAAGTCGGCAAGTATAAAAATGAACTTTGCGTCAAAGTTTGCGTAAATATAGGCACAGTTTTTCCCTGCGTGAAAATGTGCTGCAGCCACACAAACTTTTTCTGTGAACAATATCAAACTACAAAGTGTCAAAACTCACCTAAATGCACTGAAATCTGATGACATTCATTTATTTAGACCAAAAAGCATCAAACCTAATTTTTTTTTATGATTTTGATATTTTATTGTTTAAATTTAAATGATGAAACTAAACCGCATTTATCCTCATACAGTAACATAACACGCACACAAAATAAAGAAAATAAAAATAAAAGGATGTGAAAACCTCACTGGACTCTAGATAGTACTTTTCCTCAACTTTTATCTCATAAAAAGAATTGGTCTGTGCATCGAAGTGCATGGAATGCATCTATGGAGTTTTTTCATTCTCACTAAAAAAAGAAAACAGGGTTGGATCAACTGAGTGAGTCCAAACAGGTCAGGTTTGATTATTTTTAAGGTGATCAAGGTGTGCATACAATCACACGTATTTAAGTAGCTGCCCAAAGAGAAGACGTATAATTGTGAAGCGCTTTAGCTCTGATCATCACCAATGAAAGGATTCAGAGGCAGCGTGTGTTCAGAGACCACATTGATCTGTTGGGAAAATGTTGATGATGGTTATTGGTGTTTAGATTGCCCTGACTGATCATCCTGGAGCTCTGAGTAAAAATTACAGAAGGAGCAGTGCAGGTAACTGCAGGTCTTGCCAGGCCCGCTTTGTGACAGAGATGCTTTATGGACAGAAAGCATCTCTGTTCTGTAAATGTACAACTTATGCACATGATTTCTCTATTTAGAATAAATTTTCACTCTCCCCACTCAAATTACTTTCTGACACGCAGTTTGTCTTTAAACCCGGCTGTGCGTGCTACTGTTCAAACAGGCATTTATACTTTATTATAAATACTTATTCTGCTACAAACAAGGACGTTACCATGGTTATTGCTTCACGTGGTGGCAGATTTCCGGTATTTATATTAATTTACATTTGTATTTATGAATGGCGACAGGGCGGATCAGCAGCTGCTCTATTTCCCACAAATTGGGATTTACAAAGGAAAGGTGTGCAGCTGCATGCGCACGGCTTTATACATTCTGATATTTTGTGCGCTGTACTTTTCTAAATTTGTCCATACGCCAAGTTTTGCTGTGAAAACTGCGCACTCTTTTTTTGCATGAGGCCACTGGTGATTGAAACTTACCTGGTCAATGTCAATGGGATTCTGGATATGATTTGATCCGGACCATTCACTATAGCTTTGGGTGAATGAAACCTTTTCCTTTCCCTCCGTCTCAAGCTTTTTGAAGCCTCTGGTTTGTTGAAACCTTAGATCTACACGCGGATACGTTCAAACATCATGGAATATTTCATGTTTGATTGGGAAATAACATATTGGATCTCATTATCTGGGAGTAGTTTCTGAGAAAGTGAAGGAGAGTTTGAGAAAGAAAAGGTGAGTGTGATGGTGAGTGAAGGTGTGTGTTTGATGTATTTGGTAGTGGGTAGATATATTTTTAATTACTTAGGTATTATTTAGGTAGACTTACTTGGATATTAATGTTTGCTTGGCCCAGGGAATGCTGATGTTCTCAGGTTGCTGCAGGTGAATATTCCCAGACTGGCAAGCTTGGCTGATGATGTGGTCTCAGAGTAGGACTCTTTGGTCAGGTTATGTCAAATTTATTTGTATAGCATGTTTCAGAAACAAGTCAATTCAAAGTTAACTATGCCATTGCCTTCCTATGCAGTTCCATTCAATGTTAATCAGACTAGGCTTCCTCCTATTTACCTGGAAATCTTTATTATAATGTATACAGATACAATCAGCAAACAGAAGGACAAGTTGTCAACAATGACATTGATTTTTCTGCACTGTTTTAGAATTGTAGTCTGCCTGTAGTTTTGTCAGAGGAGGAAGTGAACAAAGCCATTCAGTCAGTGTTGACCACACTTAAGCCAAATGAGGTGAATCTCAATCTCAATTCAAAATTTTTGACGCTTCTCTCTTTGTAGTAGAAGATGGTTGTTTATAGCGCAGACAATTTCCGACAAGCTTCATAGTGTAGAAGTTGCACATTACATACACTCAACTTTATTAGGTACACCGGGCTGGACCCTCTTTTGTCTTCAGGATGGCCTTAATCCATAGATTCAACAAAACATTCCTCAGAGTCTGGTCCATATTGTCATGACAGCATCACACAGTTGCTCCAGATTGCTCCAGCTGGAGCAATCTGGAGCAAATCATAGATCTAAACATCTATGATTTGAATCTTCTGTTCCACCACATCCCAAAGGTTCTCTATTGACTGAGATCTAGTGACTGCGGAGGCCATCCAAGTTCAGTGTTGTGTTCAATTAGTACTAATGGGCCCAAAGTGTGCCAGGAAAATATCCCCCACACCATTTCACCACCACCTCCCTGAACCATGGATACAAGGCAGGATGGATCCATGCTTTCATGTTATTGATGCCAAATTCTCACCCTACCATCCGAATGTCGCAGCAGAAATCGAGACACATCAGAACAAGCAACGTTTTTCCAATCTTCTATTGTCCAATTTTGGTGAGTCTGTGTGAATTGTAGCCTCAGTTTCCTGTCCTTAGCTGACAGGAGTGGCACCTGGTGTGGTCTTCTGCTGCTGTAGCCCATCTCCCTCAAGGTTCGATGTGCTGTGCATTCAGAGATCCTCTTCTGCATACCTTGGTTGTGGTTATTTGTGTTACTGTTGCTGTTCTATCAGCTCGAACCAGTCTGGCCATTCTGCTCTGACCTCTGGCATCAACAAGGAATTTGCGTCACAGAACTGCCATTCACTGGATATTTTCTCTTTTTCGAACCATTCTCTGTAGACCCTAGAGATGACTGTGCATGAAAATCGCAGTAGATCAGCAGTTTTTGAAATACTCAGACCGGCCAATCTGGCATTTACCATAATTAGCAGTTGGACAGGTGTACCTAATAAAACACCTGATGAGTGTATGTTATGGCCAAACATGAGCTTTTGAGTAAAGTTTAAAACTTCAATCTCCAGAAAGAAATGGTTTCTTAACAGCTGAGAGTCCAGACCCAGTCCTTTGAAGCAAAGCGTCTATCAAGGGCCCGGTTTTTACCAAAACAGAGAAATAAAAAATATTATACAGTAACCAATTGGTTCTCGGTCATAGCCTGAAGTCATGATTTCCATGGAGGAGTCTTCAGAGAGTACTCGAGGGAAGACTCAATTTGGTTCTTAAGTAGATAATGACATAAAGGACATAGAGAGCAAGAGAAGAGGATTACCACGTCCACCGATTATGTAGTGATGAACGAGTATCATGTCTTGAGTGGGTGAATTGATGAGATGACTCTCAGTTGTGAAGCAGAAGCCAGTAGGAGAATCCCAGGCACACACCACGCCTGGCCAAGCAGGAAGGAAAAAAAAGTCACAACAACCCAAGAACTGAGACTCTTTCATCCAGGTTCGCTCTGTATTTAGTTCATTCAGTCTTCCCACCAACTCTGACCCTGATAAAAAAAAATAAAAAGGCATTCCTACAGCATGAATGTTGCCACCACTATATTTTACCATGCGAATTAGTGTGATCAAGGTGGTTTTTCCACCTGTTCAGTGTTTTGCGTGTACTTCTTTGCTTGTGTCCACAATATGAGCTGTGGCAAACTGGAAATGGGACGTCTTATGGCTTTCTTTCAACAATTGCTTTCTTATTTCTCCTGCTCTATAAAGTCACGGTCTGGAGAGCGCATGACGAACAGTTCAGCCTAAAGTCTATCTCACTTGGAGCCGAACATTTAACGCCAAATGGTGGCAGGGTGTTCATATTCACACACACCATTCACACATGGCATTAAGTTTTATAAAACTGTCACAAAGAGTGTGCCACATGTTCTTGCAGGCAGCCTCCTATGTGGACAACATCTGTGCAATTTCCATTCAAGGCTTTGTAGTTATTTGACAACCTTTGTAGGCATTTGGTGAAGAATTTCACAAATGTAAGTTATTCTTTACTGCATCTGATAAACTCCATTCAAAAGTGTTCATGCGCTGTGAATGCAAAAACTGAGTAGTGGAAGTGAAATATCAACATTACTGCATGAGACATGGCCACAAAATTTGACCAATCACACAAGACATTGCAGAGAGCTTTGCGTGAAATAGTTTAATCTGGATCTGGTGTTGAGAATAGGAGATGGGCGACTCCCTAAAAACAAGATGACACAGTTTTAGTTACAGGACTTCATCATTACAAATATGTGCAAAACTTTGTCAATATTATGCTAAAAATATAATTTTACAATTGTGGTGTTTTCATTAAATGAGAGATGCCATAAGTGTTTAAAAGACATGTTGTGCCACAATCCTCCTTCTACTTCCTGTTGTCTTCTTCATGGTTTGCTCCATTATCAACCTCCAGTTAATGTTCATGTGATGAGAAAAAAAGTGTTTCCACACTGAAACTTATCACCATAAATTTAAGGAAAATAAATTAAATTGTACCAAGTTCAGTTATTGGAGATGACGAGATTTGATAGTTAGAAGAAAACTTTAAAAACAGCAAAGAAATAAAAAAAAGAACATTCTCCAGAATTACATTTTTATAAGCTTGAGTGATGTATTCCTGAAGGACGTCTGCTTCTGGCTGTTTTTGAAATCTTTTTTTCCCAAATCTCTGCACAGAACATTACATGGCCAGATCTGAAAAGTTAGTTTTAGTCAATTGTATTCTTATAGGTTTTCATAAGCTAACCACAGCAAGAAACAAAAAATCTGCACAAGGACATCATCACTTTCGCTCAAGCAGCAAACAGTCTGGCAATTACATTTAATAAAGCGAAGTCTGTTCCATTTTCTAAAGGCCCTCTTTTCTCAAGTACTTGAGCAGTGAGCAGCTCTGCAATTTAAACAGAGGAGCATGCTGTGTAATTTTAATATGCTGCTGAATCATTTATGTGGGAGCTCGGAAAGATGCTGTGGCATATCATAATCTGGACAAAGCTGCCGAACACGGGAAAAATAGAGGAAAAATAGTTTTTTCCTCATCTCAGCCTGGTCCCTATTCCCTCAGCTTCCCGAAATCATCCAACTAAAGATATAAGTTGAATGAGTAGAAAATTAGAACACTAAAACATGCAGAAGACTAATGAAGACATCTTGCTCTACCTTTATCTATTTAGCACTCTTTGAAAGAAAGCAAGTCGTTATTAAACACCTTTCACGGAACTCCCTGACACATTCTCGGCCTAATCTTGCATACCAGGAGAGAAACCCGCAGATTGACATGGTTTTAAAGCCCTATGTTGGAGCATGCATGCTGGCATGAAACCAAGTGTTTGTTTATTTTGATGCTGTTGGCATTATTGTGATAGCATCCAGAGTCTGCTATGTTTCCATGTATATCTACATGACCTCCCTGTTTCAACCTCCAGAAAGCATCCACGGGACGCCACTTCTGTCTGCTTTGGGAATTGTTGTCTTCATATAATTAGCTCACTGTTTTTCTGCCCATGTTCCATTTTTATCCACACCTGCTGTCTGGTTTCAGAGAGCAATCTCATGTGACATTAAACAAATTGACTCTCCAAACAGATCCTCAAATGGCTCTTTGCTCGCTTTGAACGGCCATTTCTGACTTGGATTTCCATACAACCTCATACAGTTTAAACAAGCTCTCCAATAACTTATAGGGTAAACAAGCACACTGAAGGAAAGCGTTTCCATTTCTGCTCTGGAGAACACACATTCTGATGCTGGTAGTTTTTAACTTATCTGCAAGAAAAACGTTCCCTTTTGAAAGCATATATTCTGTTTGCCTTGAACTTTTCCATATTCTATCAGGTTAGAAATATAAACATACCATTTCAAAATCCCTTCAATACTGACATCACAATTGGCAAACACTGTCCCTCACCTAGCAACCTGAGTGGAGCTCCGCCTACTTCAACCAAAACAAATATGATTCCAACCCTCGTGGGAGAAATATTTTGTGTTCTATTATGAACACAAAAACACAAGTTTTTCAAAGCATGAAAGTGAACTGCACCAGCTGAAAATGTAACAAATGTTTAAATTTTGGTCCCAAATCAAACAATCTTCTAGACCATCCCTGGCTTAGAGTCATAGACACATACTCTGCTTCATACCATTACTTCTCACCTCCAACCTGCTCTTCAGGCAGACCAACATCCATCTTTATCTCTATGCTCATTCATTGCTGTGCCCTGTCTTGCCACGGTGAAACTCCAAGAGGAGCAGTGTGACACATGCGGACATGTCTGGAAGGACACTGTGCGGGGGACAAGTAGGCAGATGAGGAAGGAACGGGGGACATTTGAGGACATAGTTTCCTTCAGCGTTGGAATGTTTTCATGCGTGTTCCTGTTTGGAGAGGCCGTTCACTGCTACCAGAAGCTGACAGGAAACCGCAAACTCCTTACTGATAAGAAGGGCTGAGAGGAGGAGAAGATGGGAGGGGTGCTTTTGCAAACCTTGAGGAAGGTAGATTATCCCACAAAATGCTGGCAGAGCTTGAGCCTTTGTGCATGTGCTGTATATGTGTATGTTTGTGTTTGTGTGTATGTGTAGGTATGTGTGTGTGCGTGCGTGTGTGTGGGGGTGTTTGTGTGTGTGTGCGTGCAAAGCAGCAGCTCCTTCAACTCAATAAGCAGCAGCAAGTTTCTAAAAGGCAGACTCCACAAAGACCCTCAGAACAAAAGGCCTGCAAGCTGAAAAAGTGCAGCGTATAAATGCACAACCCAATCTCACGCTTTAACTTTTAAACATAACATAAACATAATAAAGACCAAAACAGTCATGCCTTGCTTGTCAATTACAAGCCTGTTGATTAACGCTCTCAGGCTCAAATTACTTGCAAAGACTAGGTAGGTAGCATTTAGCTGTTGCAAATCTGCAACATCTGCCTGGAGAGGGTTAAAAATCTGACAATGTCACTACCTCAGTTTTAAGTTTGCACATGAAAGCTGGTACATGTGTAATGGAAGCTATACAATGGATGCAGTCTTTTAAGGCCCAGTAATATGCCTAATTTATTTCCTTGCGTGTTTTTGATATTATTCCCTTATCAAAAACATACTTTGATTCTTTCATGCATGTTTGAGAAATCCTTTATTCTCTGTAGCAACCATTCAGCGGTGCAATGCCTGGGGTGGACCTACCTTTGAGCATGAAGCTCCTCCGTGGAGCTGCAGTTTCCAAGCTTCTGCCTCACAGAGCATCCTTCCCACACTCAGCTCCTTCAGACTAGCTAGAAGCAATTAGCAAAACTATGCATCTACTGAGTTCTTCTCACTGAAACACTGGTAAAAACGATGTTAAAGGGTTAATAGACCTTTGGAACGTGACGTCACTGCTCTTGGCATAGGGATATGAGTGCCATCTTATATGGCCATAAACATAACCGCGAAAAATACTGTCTCACAAATCTTTTGAATTTTAATGTAAGTTACTTAAAATAATTTAGCAATGGTACAAACTTGCTGGGTTATTGGGTGATCACATGACCGAAACGGTAAAAAGATGGAAAATGGACTTTAGTTTCACTGTTTTCCTGCCTGTAGACAACGCGAGGGAGCTAAGCTATGGGAGCTAATGAAAAGGAGACGAATGTCCTGGGTATCAGTGGTGAGACGTCCTGATGTCAAGTTCTCAAACATCTTGAGATACCTAAAAGTTTGCTCCAGACATTACCATTCTGTTGAGTGTCTACATTTGCTTTGTTGGTGTTGTGTCATCATGATTTGGAAGCTATTGAAGAAATCATATTATTTAATGTTAAAATTATTTATCTTCCCATTTTCTTATACCAGGTCTGTCAAAGTCCAGTCCTCAAGGGCCGGTGTCCTGCAACTTTTAGATGTGCCTCTGCTGCACCACACCTGAATAGAATAATTAGGTCATTAGCAAGGCTCTGAATAAATGATCTAGACAAGGAGGAGGTAATAAAGCCATTACATTCCTGTGGCACATCTAAAAACTGCAGGAAAGTGGCCCTTGAAGACTGGAGTTGACACCGGTGTCTTACACCCTTGTCCTCAGTGAGGTCAGGAGGTGCTGGTGCCTATCTGCAGCTAGCCTTCTGGGTGAGAGGCGGGGTACACCCTTGATAGAGTGCCTCGTGTAATAGCATGAATTACCACTTTTTGTATCAGTTGGTCATAATGCAAGGCATTTATTTACAGGAGTGTTTGGTTCGGAAACGTATGTGAACCTCCGAGTGCTTGAGGCGGGAGCGGTACAGAACAGCTGGCCGGAATTAGCGTTCATAAATAGGACAAACCTTGAGCCAAATGCCCCTTACTCCAGGGAGCGCGGATATCCAATATCCAATTTGAAAACAACTTCACTGCGGTCAGTAACACAATGAAAACACCAGAAAAAGTTTGTTTGTACGTTCAAGATGGTGTCGAGTAACGTAAACGTCACACGCAGTGATGTCAGTTCCAAAGCTCTATAGAGAAGTAATGTTGTGATGACTTCCTTGAGGTGGAGTTTTAGAAAAAGCAGGAGTTTCTTAAAGTCACAGAGGCCCTTGGGGTGCTCTGGTGCACAATGATAAAGCACAGCTGATGTACGGAGGCCTTAGTCCTCAACACGGACGTCAAAGATTCAAGTCCCGGCCTGATGGCCTTTGCCGCACGCCTTCCCTCTCTCTCATTACTTACAATCTAAACACTCTGACATAAAGGCTGCCTCAGCCAAAGAAAACATAGAGGCCCAATTTTAAGGCATTAAATTACAATTAAAATGTATTTTGTCATATAATATATGAAGCATTTTGAAAACAGAAGGTAACATACTTCTGTAAAGTGGTATAAAATGGCATTCTTAAGAAAAATTAGATTTATTTACTTTGCATCACATTGAGAAGATTAAAGTAGGAACCTTCTCTGAAAAGAAGAAAATCTTGCTAATATAAAAATATGAGTGAAAGTTAACAGCAATTAGCAAACACCCAGTGAACCTGCACATCTGCTGATCTCATTATAGAAGCTACTTCTCAGGGAAATGGCAATAGAAAGATAAAGGGTTAATAGTTGTAATAACTTTCTGAAGGTGGAGTTTCAGAAAGTGTATGATATTTTAAAGAGGTAGGTGCCCAAGTTCAAGGCATAAAATTATGCAGTCAAGTTTCTTTTCAATCATATTTGATATATGCAGCATTTTTATAACAACTGGAGGTAGTTGGGTTACTTGATTGTGCTATAAAATGGCATCATGTGCCTGGAAAACACATAATACTGGCCCTTTGAGGTTTTACTGCAGACTTGATTTGTGCTTCTTCTATTTGGCCAATAATTCTTGCCTTTTACTCTTGGAGAATTATGGGCAAATGAGTCAGTCACAAAAAGCATTATAGGTTCATGAAACCACATCCAAACTTGTATCTATCTGATTCCCGGTCAGCCAAAGCACTTGGCTTGTTTTTGGATCACTATTCATGCTGACATCATGCAGCTGCAGACAGCCACAATCTCATGAGAGTAAGGTGGCTGCAGTTTTTACAACCAGGCGTCTCAGTTACTCTGTTACTCTGCAACAGCATTTCCACACAGTGACAGGAACCTTCTGGTGCTCCTTCTATGAGCCGACATCTGACTGGCTTAAATGTTGGCCTGAATATTATGACACGTCATACAATCTTTGATTGTAGATTGCTGAATCCTTAAAGTTTGATCTGCTTATTATCCTTAGCAACAGGGCTTGAACTTTATTGTCTTTAAATAGCAATCTTTAAGACTTGCCACATGTTGTCAAGCAGATTTAAGTCATAATTTTGACAAGGACATTATAACATATGAATACACATTGATCTGAACCATTCCCTTGTAGCTCTGGCTGTATATTTAGGGTTGCTGTCATGCTTGAAGGTGAATCTCAGACAATCTCTTCCACAGAGAAGCTGTACATGAATACAAGAGACAAGGTGGGCGATGTAGACTTACTATTGTGATAACAACCAAAGTGACAAGAAATATTTGACATCTTTTTTTAAGTAACTGCAAGACTGTGTGTCACAGTAATTAAAGCCTGACAAACACAAATGCTACTCTTGAAAAGCAATCCCATTTGTAATGCTCTTCTTTAGAACAGCAGTCTCATAAAGAAGTGTGGTTTGTATCACTAAACTGCACACAGTGACTGTATTTTAAAATGTATTTATCTTTATTAATGCTTTATATTAACAAACAGGGAGAAAATCATAATTAGTTCATTCAAGCTTTTTTTGTCCTGATAGTGCTGCCAAATAACCTGTTGCAAAATATTAGATCAAGAATTCCCATTCCCTGTTGTCTACCTGCTGACTGCTTGTGAAAACTGCAGAAAATTAGATTTTTCTTGCAATGTACACTGAGTTTGAGATGGACACGGTGATGAAAAGCTGTGAATGTCTAGTTTCCTGTGGAGTTGACCGCACTCTCCAGAGGTAAAGTGGTCAATAATCCAGTCAGTTGGGTTTCTCACAGCTGCCAACATCACAGTGACTGCTCAATTGTGTTGGACGAGTTGCAGAAATCAAAACATGTGATCTGTACATCACTGCCAACATTTCTCCAAATGCAAGCTACATTGGCTTCATGAAGGCTCTTAATTGATTACCCGTAAGGTGAGCCAGCAGCAGTCTCTGCAGGGCTAAGCGCTGGGGCTGAAGACTTCAGCTTTTGAAAATAGCTTTATCAGGCCAAAGGCAAAACGACACACTAGTATGGTTTCAGCATCCTGAGGCTGCTACTTAATCAAAATCTGATTGGTGAGGGTCAGGGTTTATGCAGCACCTTTTGGCCTATTCCTGTCCATTCATATGTGTAAGTATGTAATCAGTGGAACCTGTCACTCCAGCTAATGCAGTGATGTGAGATAAAACTGCAAACCAGTCTTCCTCAAATATTCTTATTTGCTGTCCAAACATGTGGAGTCTTTATAAAGATGTAAGGCTGGTTCAAAGTACTGTCGTGGAAAAAAAACTATTTCCAAGCACTGTTCAAGTAAAATCACTCAATCAGGTTTATTCATGAATTGTGCACAACTCAGAGAGCTCATAAGACAATCAATAGTCAAGCCAGTCTGGATGCAAGGCTCTGCCAGGCAGAGTACACATGAGTTTTATGCAAGAATAAGGAATGAAAACAAGGGGCGAGTCTGGTTCTGATGCAGCTGTGGAAAACAAACTTTCAACTTCGTACATGTAACCCAAATAGTTCTTTTGGTGAGAGTTCACAAACATTTTATATGACATGACTAGCAGATGTGACCTTATTGTAATCTTTTCCATCATAGTACTATTGATAATTACTTTATGAAAATGCTGCTAATGATCTGAACTTGTTTGCTTTTTCTTTCTTTAACTAATGGTTAAGTTTTTGTTTTGTTTTTTTAAATCTCCAGGTATAAGAAAATGCTATGACATAATGAGAGTTAAGACACAAAAAAATAAGGTTTCTATAATATTTATGATTACCTCTTAACATAAAGTTCAGTAAAGCAATGGAAATTATGAAATAAAAACTAAGTTACTCAAGAAAAGTCACAAAAAAGCTATGACAACTGAGATTAAATCAAAGATTTAGATTAGCTTTATTTTGGTGAATTCACAACATTAAAAAAGGAAACAAAATAAAACACTATTTTAGAAACCAATAATTTACCAAAGAAGGAAGAAGCTGAAGCCAAGGCAGCTCTATAGCTTCAATAATGAATGAAATCTATTATACAAATACATACATACACATGTACACACAGACAAACCAAGCAAAGTGACATGGAGTCCCAGGTCTGTTTAAGAGTGAGTCTGTCTTTTTCTTGCTTTGCAGCTGCATGAATGCGTTTTGCTCCTCATGTTTAAACCACAGCCTGTGTTATTTCCCACACGTGGGCTGAAACACCAGATCTCAGGGATTATAAATCACAGACTCTCTGGAAAGCTTTCAGCTTGACTGAGACCAATGTGTTTGGTTTCTGTGAGTGAATCCAGCTGTTTGGATCCGCACGATGCAAACAGCTGCATCCAAATTGAGAGGAGGCTCTGTCAATTTGGTAGATTGCTGTATTGACAGATGGTGGACCATTAGTCCTGTAATCAATATTCTTTATTTTAGGTCTCTCAAATGAGAATTGTGCACCATTTTGACCTCAGTTTTTTTCTACCTGGTGTCCTTTTAATTTCTGCTTTTAAATGCCTTGTAAAAAATGTATACGTCTTGAACTGAACACATTTTGTTACTTTCAGCACAAATCAACGTCTTTTCATATCGGGACAGCAACAGAGAAATGTTTTTCAATTTAAAAGTGATTTAACAGATACTAGTTTCAGCATTTTTTTTCAATACAATGAAGTAATTGTCCCATTTTTAGCTGCATCGCTTTTCGATATGGGAAGTTTCCCAGGCTGACGCCGGATAGGGCAGGCAGAGGTGTGTGTGCTTTAGGTACTGAAGAGTCAGGGTGGGAGGGGTGTACAAGCACCAGAAAGAAAAAAAAAACTTATCTGTCCCTTGATCAACCTTTCTATTGCTTTCATGAAAAGTTTATGCCCCTGTAGGCTGTTGAAAATAAGGGGAATTTTGGTAGGCTTTTACCAATGTGATAGGAACATAAAATTGTAGTATTACAAGAGTAAAGCCACAATATTACAACTTTATTCCCATAAAGTTTGTTTAGTTTTGAACCTGATGCTTTACCAGTCTGTTATTTGAAAAACTCTGTTTACTGATAAAAGGTCTGTACATAAAATGTTAAAATCATCCACATATCAAAGACATTTCACTACCCAGAAATCACTAGCTGCTGTTGATGTCTGGGTTCAGCAGTCCCATCCACGCTACAAACCGCCCAGGAAAACCCATGTTTTGCAGCACCTGGAAGAGGAACTGATGCGAGACCGAATCAAAAGCTTTCTCAAAATCTAAATTAGGACTATCAGCCGAATGTTTCTGTCTCTCGCATGGTGTCTCGGATCAGTTCGAGGCTGTCGGTGATCTTCCTTCCCGGCGCTGCGCAGGCTTGACCTGGCTGGATTAGATCCCCCTACACTTTTTAGTAAACAAGTGATAGGTTTAAAAGAGTGAGAGGTCACCAGTTTTTAAGATCTTTCTTATCTTTGTCTTTACATAAAAGTGTAACTATTCCTGTTCTAAATCTATCTTGGAATGTGTCTAGTTTTCTAAAATCAGTAAAAGTAAGTAAATGATGTGCTAAAATATCCAAAAATGTTAAATAAATTCTAGAGGCAGTTTGTCTGAGCCTGTAGATTTTCCTCTCCAGTGACTCTGAGAGGGTGAAATCCTGCTCCCGGTACTGGCCGATCAGAACCTGGTCCTCCAGCAGGATCGGTTGAGTTCCCACAAACCTCTCCTGGTCGTCGGACCTGAAGGAAGTGAAAGCAGGCAGGACAGGACGAGGTGCAGGGCCAAGCAGAAACCTTTGGAGGGGCAGGGGCTCAAAGTTAAAAAAGGCACATTGATCAAGATCTTAAAATACCATACAACCACACAGCAACGACCCATATTAAACAAGAATTTAATTAGATCATACTATATCATTGCCATCATGTGGGGACAATGCAAAGCAAATGTAATATACAACTGCTCAAAAAAATAAAGGGAACACTCAAATAACACATCCTAGATCTGAATGAATGAAATATTCTCATTGAATACTTTGTCCTGTACTAAGTTGAATGTGCTGACAACAAAATCATTGTTGATTGTCAATCAGTGTTGCTTCCTAAGAGGACAGTTTGATTTCACAGAAGTTTGATGTACTTGGAGTTATATTGTGTTGTTTGAGTGTTCCCTTTATTTTTTTGAGCAGTATATTTTTCCCAACAGGTATACAGTTGCTGATTCTGCTGCTGACAGTCCTGGAGGGCTGAGTTGATCTGAGACTGTAGCTGTTAAACAGACCAGAGGAGAGAAGGTCAAAGGTTATAAAGTTATGAAATAAGCAAATTTGCTGCCATTTACTAATTAAGCCCTATCCATCCATCCATCCATTTTCTGATCACCCTTCTCCCTAATGGGGTCGGGTGTAGTTGGTGCCTATCTCCAGCTGCGTTCCGGGCGAGAGGCGGGGTTCACCCTGGACAGGTCGCCAGTCTGTCGCAGGGCATAATTAAGCCCTAATAATATCTATTTACAGTGGCGCAGTGGGTAGCGCTGTTGCCTTGCAGCAAGAACGTCCTGGGTTCGATTCCCGGCCCGGGGTCTTTCTGCACGGAGTTTGCATGTTCTCCCTGTGCATGCGTGGGTTCTCTCCGGGTTCTCCGGCTTCCTCCCACAGTCCAAAAACATGACTGTCAGGTTAATTGGCCTTCCCAAATTCTCCCTAGGTGTGAGTGTGTGTGTGTATGGTTGTTTGTCCTGTTTGTCTCTGTGTTGCCCTGCGACAGACTGGCGACCTGTCCAGGGTGAACCCCGCCTCTCGCCCGGAACGCAGCTGGAGATAGGCACCAGCAACTCCCGACCCCGTTAGGGAGAAGGGTGACGGAAAATGGATGGATGGATAATATCTATTTAATCTCTAGAACAACTTGGCTGCAGACTGATTTATAGATCAAAAAAGCTCAAAGGGGTTAACGCTATGTCATTTTTTGATGTTTGCACCTCCAAGATCTGGAATTGTAAGAGTGGGATATCAAGGCAAATAAAACTCAGTAGCTGCTGGGGCCTCCAGACACTCAGGGTTCTCTAGAAATGGTTTAATTTTAACACAGATCATAGAGCTAAACTTGTGGCATTCATTTATAGAGAATGACAATGTTATTAAATTTTATTTAACTCATTCAGCTGAGAAAACAAATTGTGCATTTAGGATTGAATTAGGAAATTTACTTTGTAAAAGTTTAAAGAACAGTCTTGATAGTTTGATTGTTGTATTACCATGGCTACAATATGGTATAATCTTTGTGTTTGAATTGGGTTTGTTTACAAATACATCACAGCAAATAACCAATGATCAGTGATTGATTTTAAACTCGGCCAATAAACCTGGTCTCCCTCTCACAGACGTCACCTTATTTAAACATGTTAGTGATGCTGAGGTCCTTAGTAGGAAGGGTTTGGGGTTTTGGGGGGTTCTCTCTAAGGCCCCATATTACCTTGGGCCGGCCCTGCATGAACAGTTGCTGCGATGTGCATCTCTGGAATCTACCTTGAATCCCCCAGTTGCTCTATGTCAGCCCACCGATACTTTGGGGACATTTTGATTCATTTCATTGTGGCAGCATTCTAATTATTACTCCTATATTTTCTCTGATGTTTATTTCGTGACCTCTAAATGTTCTGGACCGAATGTTCCTTTAACATTTGAGGTTCTGTGGAACCGAGTTACACAGAACTGTAACGCACCGGTCCACCGGTCACATCTGCAGTAACTTCTACTTACAGCCATTCACCTCCAGCCTAGATCCCGTCAGCAGCGGCTTTAACCCACCTGGTAGTAACGTTAAGGAGAAGCAGAGCCAACAGTCAGTAGGTGGTACCGGGGCTTTGAGCTGCGTTGCGACTCGCGGTGTCAGTCGGTACCTTGTCTTATATCAGGATATCTGACATAAAAACAGACATTCTTTCTATCTGTTGGTGGGACAGACTCAGTCTGCCTGTAGCAAACCGGGCTTTTAGCAGAATGATCACGTTAAAGTCAGAGTTTCTCTGCAGCCAAAGCATTTCTGTGTTGCGGGATGAGGCGGGGGGGTTTTTTCCGCTATTGTGAGGACAATTACGAAAATAAAAATAGAAGGTTTTTCTAACATCAACATCAGACCTACATTTTTATTTACAAACCAGTGTATGAACAAAATATTTTTGCCCATAATTTGATAGTTTGAGGCACAGATCCAACCCCTCCTCCTCACCATGGACCCGGTGACTGATCAACATGGAGGCATAAACTGCATCATTATTAGATCGAGGGCAGCCAGACTAGTTTATTTTGCTAAATTATTATATTTAGCTAGATATTATTGCTGAGGGGCACAAACAGGCCTTCTGACATACAGATAAAGAAATAAAAAATTGAAAAAAAAAATTTTTGAAAAAAAAAACAAACTTAAAAAGGGCACTAGGGGCATCAAGGATAAAAGGGGCAGGGGCTCAAGCCCCATTCGCCCCCCCTCTGCATGTGCCTAACGAGGTGATTGGAAAAGAAAGCCTTTGATAATTTGTAAATCTAGCATCAGTTAGGGCTCAGTCCCTAATTAAGAAGTAATCAATGTGAGATGCCTAGAGCTATCATCATTGACCCAGGTGTCGCCCTCTCCTGGATCCATTGATCTAAATCAGTCCACTAGTTTAAAATCCTGATTCTCCAAAATAAAGGCGATGTCTCGCCTACCTTAATATCCTCTCTGGTTCTTTTCCTGTCTTTTCTAGTTAAAGTTCAGTCAAATTTTAACTAAATAAACTCGGAACTATATTCATTTCCCAAATCTACCAAATAGGTAATAATTGAAATATTGTGCCAAAGTTATTAGATCATTAAAAGCTTAGCTAAATAAATATTTTCCCACAGAAGAGGATGAGGGCTACAGAAAAAATATACATTTTGTTTTAGAAGATTTGTCTGTTGACAATGCAACAAAGTACATTTGCCATTTTTATGCAGTGTGTAAAATACAATATTAACAAAAAAAAAAGTAAGTACATTCAAAAAACCCTTCACAACACACAGACATCAGGCCCCTGGTCCGGCAGATCTTTGAAGCCCATACTTGTCAAGTCCAAAACTTGACAAGTATGGGCTGAAGGCGGATCTCAAGAGCGTTCTATCACAGCAAAAGAGCAAGAGTGAATTTAAGCAATTGTGAATGGAGGACCCTGGGCATGCGCTCTCTGTCTGTCGCTTGTTTCTCTCCACAGGAGAAGAAAGCCAGCCTGTGAATGGGTTCAGCACTTCCACCCCTCACCCACTCTTCTATTAAAACGTGAAAACAAACAGAGAATATTGTCCATGCTCGCTTTCTCTATGTCTTCTGCTGAGAGGAATAAAAAATAACATGCATTCACAGAAGAGCACTCTCAAATGTAAACATGCTTCACAGGAATTTGCCGTCACACAATTTCTGTTTTGATGCTTCAAAGGGGAAGAAGACCAAGCTGATAAAAAATAATAATATAAAAAAAACACTGCTGCTGAGTTTTTATGGACAATATTCTCTGTTTGTTTTCACATTTTAATAGAATATGTTTTCTTCCTTTCTCCTCCTCCGTACGTCAAGAGGAGGGCGCAGCTCCAGCGATGCATGGAGGATCCCCCGAGAGATTATTTGAGAAACAGCACCTGCAGGGTTTTGAGTGGCATCATTAACAAAGGTCAGATGTGCTCACTGTGAAATTATACACACATGAATTTCTCATTGACTTGTTAATGGACCTAATTTCCTTTGCGTTGGGTGACAATTTGCCCTTTTCTGTCTGTTGTGGGAATATTTAGGCAAAAGTGCAACAATGCATTTGATTTAATTAAGAGGGTCCTTCTAACACTTTGCACTTGGATCTAAGTAGCCATGTAAATACAGCTACTGCCAGTAATGAAGCAGGCAGCAAGACAAATCAATGTAGAGTCTGAGAGAGAGCATGGTGGACTGTAGTAGCTCAATCCATAGCTGATGGATATAAAATTGTAGGACTACTCTGTTCTGGTGTTGTTGTTTTTAAATATGTTGAGTATTTAAATATGCTGAACCATTAATCCAATTAAAAAAACTGACAAAAAAGTGTCCTTGTACATGTAGCTGATAGCTGTTTGAATAAGGTCTCCAGTAAAAAAAAAAAAAGTGAGAATCTGTTTAGCATTTAGCAAATTATGATTAATGAAACATGTTTACACTTTATTGTGCCTGCCAAACATAACGCTGAGGGGAGCAGTTGACCGCTACAAGATGTCGGCCCTACACTCATCAGCAACATTAGGCAAGAACGCTCCATGAGGCATCTATTCTTTATTATGTCTATGATTAAAACTGTTAGTATTGCTGGTTTTCAAGTAAATTAACACCACCATATGGCGAGGACTCACTTCTCCACTTTCTACAGGAAAACTTGGCATTCCCATGGGCCCAGACTGCTGCTACTGATTTAACAAGGCCCATCATAAACTATTTACACAATGCTCCATAAAAAACTATATAGACACCCTTCTGTCAAAATTTGATGGATGATGACCTTTGACCTCTAGTTCCCCCGCCCCTCCCCCCTTCCGGTCACAGGTCGTGCCTAGTGGTTGTTTCAGAAGATGAGGAAACACGGTGACTCAGTTTTAGACACAACTAGCCAGATTATGCAGCTTTTTTACTAGATGGCAGTCCGAAAACTACATACCTTCGAAATATAAATAAATACGTACAATTCCTTAATTATTCGATTCATAGGTGATAGAAGTTTGGTAATTTGGAAAGCAATTCAGGGGACTGCGGTTTCTTAACGGGGGGTAAAGTTTTTTAGTAATTTTAATGAGCTCCATATTTTTATTTTAAAGTTTTGACAAACCTTAAAGTCTCTTCAGCTTGTGAAGGATCCGTTTCAGTGAAGTTATCAGTAAAGTTATCAGCGAAGTTAGCGTTCGCGGAGGGAAACTTGCTGTTCTGCTCAGTCAGAATGTTGCTGATGTCAGAAAAATCTGCTGTCAGATCATGAGCTGGAAAAAATAAAATAAAATAAAATCAACAAACGTGTTTGCAAAAACAAGTTGCATTGTATTTTCACTTAAGACTTATGAAATAATTTCATGACTTTGGCTAAAGTGCCAATCAGGTGCAAAATTTGTTGTAGAATTTAAACTGAGGTAACGCTGAACAATAAATCGTTTGAAAAAAAAAAAAAAAAAAAGAGGAGACATGCTACCGTAAATGCTGCAAATGCAACCGTTGCTGAAAATAATTCAAACTCATGTAACATCCTGTCATGTTTCAACTCTCTGCAAAACTTTGAGTCACCAAACCCTTGTTATTTCATCAGTTTGATTTCAGAAAGAAACCGATGAAATTTTTATAACAGAAACATAAAATGTACTCATTTGACATATTTAAGATGACTAGATCAAGACTCACTGTGTACACTGAGGGCGATGAGTTCGGTCAAAAGGAAAACATTGAGGATTCCCAAAGACACGGCCACACTGAGGCAGAGCCTCTCTTTGGAGCTGCTGCTGCCTGAACAGAAACCTGAACCTTAGCAAAATTTAATTAAATTAAATACATACTAGATTTCTCTGTAACTTTGTTCTTACCTATGTGATTAGATGCACTTTGTCCAACAGGTTCCATATTGACGTAAATTTCCTCCATCGCTTCAAACTCTTTGCTGGGTTTTAACATTGACTACATGTTAAAAAGTGCAGTAGTGGAACAAAGTGAAAAACTGTGGGAAAGAGGTGACATGTCTGGTGTTCAACATAAGAACGTATTTTAGAGACAACAACCAAATAAAGAAAATCATGAGTATGGAATCACGATTATTTTTCTTAAATATCTTACGCAACATAAAATTCTTAAAGGTTTCAATAATTTCCTAAGTTCATATTTGCTGAGTCGAATCTGTATCATTGAATATTTATTTCTCCTTTTTCTTTGTTTTTTCCTTCAGCTCAGTTAATCCTACTCATTATAAACACATTACACTTTTATTTTGGTGATAAAATAAATGACTTTTACATTCACGCACAACTTTGCGGTCAACCACATGGTACCACATGGTATCAAAAAATAAAAAATGTTTTAAATCACTGATATAAGAGTGAAAAATACATCTGATGCTGTGATGTTTCTGCTCTTTGTATCCAAAAATATTTCCTGAAGGCTAATACATAGTTGGAGCAGATAACCTGTTCCCTCCTCGGTCATTTGGACCCTACTCAGTCTGTCCTGAAAACTAGACATAGCCTTGCTCTCAGTAAATACAACTGTCATCTTTTAACCCTGTTTGTTGTCCAGTAGCAGAAAAAAAAAACTTGCGTTAAGAAACCCTGAATTGCTTTCCAAACTACCAAACTTCTATCACCTATGAATCGAATAATTAAGGAATTGTACGTATTTATTTATATTTCGAAGGTATGTAGTTTTAGGACTGCCATCTAGTAAAAAAGCTGCATAATCTGGCTAGTTGTGTCTAAAACTGAGTCACCGTGTTTCCTCATCTTCTGAAACAACCACTAGGCAGAGAGCAACAGTTTGACAAACAATCTGCTTTGTGAAGCACCGCCTCACTGGGAGGGAATCAAAAGGCTAACGTGCCAATCAGGTGCGAGTTGGGTGGGTTGAAGTAAGAGAAACCAGATACTTCAGAGCATGCTGAAGACCAGCAAGCAAGCAAAACATTCACAGAGTGGATATAGTAGAATATTGGAGTTCAGGAAGTACAGGATAGAAGAGTTGACTGAATAAAGACATTGCCCAGAAATTCAGACTGGGAAGCAAACTGACAAATTGCTAAGTATGTAGAGCAGGAAAATAGGTTAGATTTACTTAAATTTTTGCAAACCAATTGCCTCAAAAGATTCAATTACTACAACATATAAAATACAAGCGTCGTTACACTGTGTGATTTTGGCAAAGAATATTCTTAAACTCATTCAGAATATTATTCTCTGCAAAACTTCTTTTATTTTCTGCCTACAGCAGCAGCAATATATTTGCTTCATACAATAAAGATGCACGGTCTCATTATTTGACATAGTTGTCCTGTTCAAAACCTTTTGGTTTGCTTGAGCAGAAAAGGTGTAGTGTCTGGGCATGTTAAAATGTTACAACTTTTACCACACAAAATCCTCACTACTATCAAATAGTTCTCTTTTAATTTTATTTTAGTTGTTGCCTGGACTCAACTTAAATAGATTAACTTATAAAGTTTCTTTTTTAAAAATCCAAACATTCCTGCCACTGGTTTAAGATGAGTACAAACAACAAGTTGATGATAATTAAGCGATGTTCGCTTGAACTTTTTTTAAAAGTCTGATGTTTTATGTTACAGTGAGAAAGGCCGAAGTCCAGGTTCAGCAGAAGGCTGAAGGCATCTGATTCAGGCTTCAAACTCAGGACCTGTTTGTTTTCCTGCAAAACTTTGCTAAGGTTAAATTTAGTGGGCTAAAGAAAGTCAATCCTTTCATTCAGTCTAAGCTCCCTGAAAAGGAGAAATTACCTTTCAGATCAATATATTTTTGATTGCTTTGAGTATCATGATATTTTTAACTTCATCTGACTGATATAATCTTCTTTATCGCGTACAGATGCTTCACATTGATCATTAATAAGTTTATCATTTACAAGAGGTGAACATTAGTGAACATTAGTGAACATTAGTGAACAGATAGCATCATGAAAAGCAAGGAACAAAAGCTGTAGATAATTTTAACGGTAACAAGATAATTCACCATGTTGTGATCAACCCTTGCAGCATGGTTGTGTAATGAGTATGTTTTATTTTTTAATATTTGTTTTTAGGTAAGGTGCACCTATAGCAAACTTAGTTAATGTTATCATAAGTTGAGCTAGTTGTCAGAAGATGTGAGAGGGGGTATTTAAGAAGAAAAATAAAAAATAAAATTCACTGATTCAATTGTTGGTTGATAGCCAGTATATATTTGAAGTTGTGGAACAAATACCAAAAGAAATAAAAACTATATAAAACTTGAATGGCCATTCAGTTTGATACATATTTACGCAGACCATCATTCAATAAATCGATAGAAATCCAAGTGCACGCATTAAAACATCCAATCTAAATAATATGGATTGTATTCACTATTTGAATACAGACTGATGGTTTACATTGAGGGCTGCACAGTGGCACAGTGGGTAGCGCTGTTGCCTTGCAGCAAGAAGGTCCTGGGTTCGAAACTCCCACAGTCCAAAAACGTGACTATCAGGTTGATTGGCCTTCCCAAATTCTCCCTAGGTGTGAGTGTGTGTGTGTGCATGGTTGTTTGTCCTGTTTGTCTCTCTGTGTTGCCCTGCGACAGACTGGCGACCTGTCCAGGGTGTACCCCGCCTCTCGCCCGGAACGCTGCTGGAGATAGGCACCAGCAACTCCCGACCCCGTTAGGGAGAAGGGTGACAGAAAATGGATGGATGGATGGATGGGTTTACATTGATCATTTATAAGCTTTAGTAACGGAAAATTCAACAACTGTATTTCGTTACTGAACACACTCAAAATGATGAATGGATGAAAAAGCATAATTCGGGCCGAGAAACATACAGCATATGAGTTAGAGACAAAAGTAGTGGATAATGATAAAGGTAACAAAACAGTTCATCATGTCAGAGCGTAGTTGTGCAGTGTTAAAAAAAAAAAAAAAGAAAGAAAGAAAAAACCTTTCAACTCTGAGAAAACATAAAATATGAGTAGCCTCAGTAAGGTCTGTTTAATAAGTGTCACATATTCTTAAGAAATACATTTACAAATGAGAAACTTTTACTGACATGTTTCACACTAGCATGTGTTACAGAGAAACATGAGTTTCAAATGTATTTAAATCGGCGTTTACTATTTTGGAGAAAGCATGAAGCTCTGGGAAGATCAGTGTTGATTCAGCAGCAGGACAAAAAATGAACGAAAGTAGCAATCACAATGATGCGAGGATAAATTTTGGAAAATTCTGGGCAAATTCTTTAACCAAGGAAAGTTAAAAGTTAAATTTGAGTAACCTCACGTAGGCCTGCTTACTAACAGTCACATATTCTTTAGAAGTACATGTACAAATGAGGAACATTTACTGAAATGTATCACACTAGCATGTGTTACAGAGAAAAATGTATGAGTTTCAAATGTGTTTAAACCAGCGTTTACTATTTTGGAGAAAGCATGAAAGATATCACAAACTCGTAGTCAGCACTAACTAGTCATGCCGCCATATATAATGTAGCTAAATTGTAGGTTTTCTTTAGACGTGTGTATTTGCAGGGGGGCCAGGGGCTTTTTTTTTTTCTTACGACTGCCACAGACACGCACGCACACACACACCCACACACGCACGCACGCACGCACACGCACACACACGCACACACACACCCCCCCCCCACACACACACACGCACACACACGCACACACACACCCACACAACACACCACACACACACACACACCCCACTGTCATTGACCCTTCCCTCTCTTTCTCCTTTTAAGACGGACTGATGCGTGACACGCGCCAGTCCACTCTTACGCTCGGGCACGTTAATTGATTCTCGATTGGGCTGGTGAAAGCTCATATTCCTACAGGATCTTTCCATTGCTAGGGAAACTATCTTACAAAGCCTTGTGCGCTGACCACAGGTCGCTGACCACACTGAGAATCACCCTTAAGGGTTTTCTCAAACCAAGACCCTGCAGATGCCCTGCACATGCTGGATCAATCAGGCCCAGCTTCCCCCCCCCCCCTCCGATGTCCTGGGCTAAACACAGGCACAACACCAGAGGCACAACACCAGAGGTAACAACTACACTCCAAATCTATTTAAACTTCACAACACATAGTACATAATTACATACATTATTCTATCGCTTATTGTAATTGTATTAGTCTTAAAACTCAGAAGTCAATAGGAGCTTAGAAGAAAACAAAGAGGGGGGCACAACAGATGTCTAAGGAATGTTTATTTAAGGAGGAGGGTAACCTGACACCGGAAGGGGGGAGGGGCGGGGGGACTAGAGGTCAAAGGTCATCATCCATCAGATTTTGACAGAAGGGTGTCTATGTAGTTTTTTCTCCATATAACACAGATGCTTAAATCTTATCTCCTGGGAGGTCAAAGAGGCAGATAAGTGTGCAGCTGTTTTAATGGCCCAAACAGCATGTGCACATTGGAGTCATAACACTGGGACGAGGTCTGTCTTGCGAAGAAACACACCGTTAAGAGTCAAGCAGCTGTTTAAGATTCACTGCTCTGTCATGTAGGAAGATTGCAGCTTGCCCTTGTCAACTGAAGAGAGCGCTTGCTTGGTGGTTGGTGGAAATGGATGCAAGAAGACTGATGTGTGTTGTGCTCATTCATGCAGCTGAAACATATGAAACACTCCACAGTGCCTGTATTTCCTCTGCCCCAGGAGTAAGCGTTAAAAGCAGAGGCTCATGCAGCTCAGATGTAATCACCACAGTGTGATGAAATCAGGACACACACTACAGGGATGGCATGTTATCACCACAAAGCACAGTTTGAGCACATGAAATATTCTTTGTTGAGCAGATAGCGTGGAGAATGTTTCCACAAGATGTAAAATCTTTTTTACAATATGGAATTCAAAGCTTTACAAACACGTGTAAATTGATTGTAAGGTATGTTTAAGTAATGTGGGATCTTGTTAAACCCTTGTGTCTTAAAGTCCACATGAGTAGGAGTTTAGGTCATCTTTGGTTTCATCAATGCGAGGATTAAATTCGTTCAATTCAGGCTTAATGGAGGGCAAGATGGCTGACTTGTAAACTGATCTATTTTAAACCCAGCAGAAAATGTTGAGGTTTCAATGTCTTTCTAAGCTACTAAGTTTCATTTAGCTGCAGGTTTTCTGTGAACAAAAAAATTTGATGATCAACAAAGAAAACAGAACAATGATTGGCATGGTTCTGCCGTGTTTTCAGTGTGTTTGCACAGGTGGAAAATTCCAAAGTGGTGTCACATTTGTGTAGACTAGCGCATCATGTGTAGACTGGATGTAGCTTTAGTTTAAAGGTTAATTTGATACCAAAACAGTCAGTGTGAAACTCTATTGGGTTTGTCAAATAGAGTCACTATCCAAAGTCTGTATACGGTCAGGACACACCATACACCATACTGGGCTCATTACAGTCAGTTGTGGAGTTCCTCATGGTTCTGTTCTGGAACCTATTTTATTTTTATGATATTATCTTCCTTTAGGCCAGATAATTCAGCACTTTATTGATGTTTCTTGTCATCTTTTTTGATGATCATCTCTTTGATTATCTGATTAATAAACATAGAACAGTAGTTAAGGACAGCTTTTTGCAGCTTAATCCAGATAAAACTGAAACCCCATACAGGGGGCATTTTTTGGGGAACTGACCAAAAAAAAAGCCACAAAAAACAGCAAGCATCCGCACTTGGCCTGACTTGGTCAGATAGCACTTGGTGAGACTATCTGATGAGTAATGTCAAAATAACATTTTAATATCGCAAGATATGCCAGTCAATGAACACATCAATTATAGCATTACACTTGTAAAACTCTACAAGATTTTCTAGAGTTCTGTTTCAAGATCTGTTCTAAGTTAGAGGCTGCCATAACGCCTTCTGTCATATTCTTCAAACCTCCAGCAGCCAGTATGTTTGTGAGCTTTGCCAAGCTTTTTCCCTTGACACTTGATTATATTTCGTGCTCCATTTCTTCATCTTTTTCTCTGAGACAATCACAAGGTATAAACACATAGTTTATTACATGCTTTTTTTAAAGTTTATTATAGGGTTGCAGGATTATTATCGGCATGGTATCAGTATGGGCCAACATTTGCTGGAAAATTAAATATCAGACATTCCATAAAAATAATTCACCGATATAAGAGGTGGTGAGTTATGAGATCACCTAATCTGATCACAGCAGGAGAGCAGGACAAATTGAAACTGTCAGTGGAGTGGAAGTTTTTTAAAGTGTCGGAAACTGATAGCAGAACTGCTATTTGCAATGACTGTTCAGCATCAGTGATGTGAGGAGGAGCAACAACAAAGTCCAACAAGACTTCGAATCTCATTACCCATCTCAAGAACCATCATGCCGACCATTACGATGAGTTCATGGAGGCCAAAAGGGAAAGCAAGAGAGCAGTTAACCGCAGAGAAAAAAAACTCCTCTCAATTCTGCAAGCTTTGGATAAATATTGGTATCGATTATTGGTCAAATGAGTTTTAGTTTATCATCATATCGGATATTGACCAAAGATTAAAATATTGTGCATCAAATTTGATCAGGCAAGTCTGCCAATATCAATTTCCAAATCTTATGACACATTCTCAATTGAACCATTCCATTGTAGCTTTGGTTGTAAATTAGGGTCATTGATCTGCTAGAAGGTTAACCTCCACCACAGCTGCAAATCATCTGCAGCCTCTAAAAAAACTGTCTTCCAGGATTGTCTTCTTGCATAGCAGCACCTATCATTCCTTCAACTCTGGCCAGCAACATGCATCCATTTTCCTATTAACTCCAACCAACATCCCTCTCTCTGCTCAGTTCTTATGGCGTACTTTTCAGAAATGTATTTTTAAACACATTTTCAGTTGTGTTTCATTTGTCGTACTCTTTTCAAATTATGAGCAACTTCGTGTAAAATCAAAATAAATTTGTTCAAAATGGCATAAAATACCTTTTAAAGAAATTATAGCTTGTCTATAATTTGTCTGACAGCACCTACACTGGTACTGTCATTAAACATACCATACATCAAATATGTTGGTCAATGTTCCAGTTATTAATCAAATGGAACTGTAAACAGGTGGGGTTTTAGCTTTGATTGAAAGAAACTCAGTGTTTCAACTGTTTTGCAGTTTTCTGGAAGTTTGATCCAGATTTGTGGAGCATAAAAACTAAAAGTTGCTTCCCCATGATTGGTTTTGATTCTGGGGATGCAGAGTAGTCGAGAATCCGAAGACCTGAGTGGACTAGAAGGTTGATACAACAACAACAAGGTCTTTAATGTTTGTCAGTGCTAAGCCATTCAGTGAATTATAACCTAACAAAAGTATTTTAAGACAACCATTTAGACCTCAGACAAATAAGTTTCATGAAGTGGTATAGCGTTGAATGAGTGCAAAGGTCTCTCAATTGAAGAATCAGCATAACTCTGAGACAGTAGGAGATTAGAGAAAGACCTCTCCACACTGGCTCCCTCTCTATTCACTCATATATCAAACTCTCCCCATATTAAATAAACAGTTTTGATTGATAGGGCACAGTCAGGGCTCGATGTAAATAGGAGTGGGGAGGGAAAGGCACAGTCCACTAGAGCAAATGACACGCGAGCTCTCACACACTTATGCTCTCTCCAGGTTGAGTTTCACCTATGGACAGAGTAAAACCAGACAAGCTGTTTCCACCTGCCTCTGGTTGTGCTCGGCTTAAGCTGTCTGTCATCCACTGAGAAGGGTGCGGCATTCTCTGAATGCCATCAAAGCAGTGAGGACAAGTGTGTTGACAAAAGGATTTGCTCTTCATTCATCATTATTTGCACAAGTGGCTTTGCTCCTGTGATTTTGGTGGTTTCATGGCTGCGGTTTTGGCTGTTGTTCCCTTCTCACATGAGAAAAGGTTGTCTTACTGCAGCACCAACTAAAACAAATGAGTGTTTGTAATCATCTCCACAGGCGAAAGGGACATATTATCTCATATTTGTATGCTCTTGAAGAAGGTCATGTTGTCTCCTGATAAAGATTCATAATAGAACAGTCAGTGTGCCCTGATGTAAAACCACAGGGTTAGGAGAGAGGCGCGCATGTGTGTGTGTGTGTGTGTGTGTGTGTGTGTGTGTGTGTGTGTGTGTGTGTGTGTGTGTGTGTGTGTGTGTGTGAGTATGATTGCACATAGTCTGTTGACACACTTTTCAATCCACAAGTTGTCCTAACATGCTACAGATGTGTAAAGGCTCAATTCTCCTGAGGTAGGGTGTGTGTGTGGGCAGGCGCCTTATTGATTTCCATGCTTCAAAGATTAGCACACATTGGCGCTGCTCGCAGAGAAACATACATTTTAAACCTAACTACAATTCTTTCACTTGTGTTAAGAAGCAAACCTCAGACAATAACATAACACGCACGCAAAATAAAGAAAGCAAAGATAAAAGGATGCAAAAACTTCACTAGAATATAAAAAATACATTTCCTCAGTTTTTGTCTCATAAAGATGTAACGCAGTGTTCTGTGTGCCAAAGCGAATGAAATGCATCTATGGAATAATTTCGTTCTCACAAAAAAATAAAAATAAAATATGGTTGGATCAGCAAATTAACTCCAAACAGGTTTGATTATTTTTTAAGGCCATGGAGGTGTGTAGACAATCACAAGTATTTAAGAAGCTGCATAAAGGTGAGTAGCGTAACTGTGGAGCGCTTTGATAACCGTCTTTTAGACTGCATGACTTGGGTCAAACCACTTTGGCTTCCTTCCACAAACTTCTGATTGATGTTTGTGCTAACTAGAGTCACACCTGCTCATGTATTTAGTTCTACGCCTTAAACACACAGCTTTTTAATTTGAGCAAATAGAAATAATTTCAGTAATTCTAATTGACTGAAAATGAGAAGTTTGGTCTGATTTAACTGCACAGTCAGAAAAATGTGTGGTCTTTTTATTTTTATGTTAAGTAAATTGTACTATATTCGTGTAAATAAAAGAAACATGAATATCTTATTATTATCTCATTTTGTTGATGCAAATTCAAAGATCCATCAATTCTGATTTTTTCAGTGCACCTGTTTAGACTTGCTTTCCAAACAATATAATGAAACATTTTGTTGTGTAACGATGGCACTTGACAATTATTGCCTGTGTTCTATAAATGTATTTTTTGTGTGTTTTTATGATGTAAAGTACTTTGAACTGCTATGTTGCTGAAATGTGCTAAACAAATAAACTTGATTGATTGATAGATTGATTTGGAAGCATGGCCAACACAGACTAAACAACTCTGTTCAATTCCTTGCTGACACTGCTGAAATGACATGCAGACAACAATTCTAAAACAGTGGAGAAGATCAACATTATCATCAGTGATGGCATAGTTACTTTAAAAAAGTAACTTTCAATTGTTTACCAAGTTACTTAGTTAAATAACTGATTACTTGATTTGGAAAGTAATTAAGTTACATTAAAAGTAACTTTAGTTTAGTTACTTTCACCAGCTGCTGTAACAACGCTTTGCCACCTGTGAAAATGTCATTGAGCTTTGCAAATACTTAATTGCAAGTTATTTTATAATGATAACATCAGCTGTGTGTCTCCACTTATAAGGTTGAACCATTAACCCTTATAAGTGGAGACACTTATACTGTTATAAGTTATACTGTTGTAACACATTAAACAACATTGTACTGTTGTTTAATGGTTACAACAGTACAAAAAAAACAAACAAACAAACAAAAAAATTTCAAAACGTCAGTAATTTAGTAATTCCTGTGTGTTTTTGTGCAGTTCACTATTGTCTGCAAAACTCTAAAAGGGATTTTAGAGCCTCGTGCCCAACTCCTAACCTCCAGGTTCTGTGTTATGGCTGTGCATTTGCTGTCAGTGCCCAGTGCACAGCAATCCTCCTGCAGATCCACCACTCAGATGGCCGTACAGATGTGTGCCACTTATCTTAATGTTAATAGTTATAATGCCATTAGGTGTGCAACTTTACAGACACGTTCAATCATTGCTGTTTTCACGTTTATTGCACTGTTCATATTAGTCTCGATGTTTGCAGTTTTCTGGAGGGCATTGTGAAGCTCGACGTCGCTCACAGCAAATATATTAACTTGACAATAACAGAGACAAAGCGGGATGGATCATTCGGGAAATGATGGAAAGGGAGAGCCTGACTATCCTTAATGTCAGACAAATTCTGACATTAAGGTAGTCAGGGGTTTATTATGTGTCTGTTTATTTCCAAGCCCAAATAAGTAACTTTACACTCAAAAATAAATTTAATGAGTCACGACTCATCAAATTTGCAAGTGAATTTAGAACAAAAAAAAAAGTCCAAAACTTCTTATAATAATAGGATTTGGGGACAGAAACTCGAAATAATTTTCCAGCAACAAAACGAGCCAGGAACATTCCTGACGCTGCTAATAACTGAAAACTGTTGCATAGAAATGGCGGTCGCTCCCCAAGACGCACAATAAAATGAATAATTACAAAAGAAAATAGTAATGCACAGTCATTTGGATAAGTAACTTTAATCTGATTTCTGGATTTGAAATCGTAACGCGTTACTGACATCATTGATTATTGCTCACAAGTTCTCCTTCTGTCTGCGGATTGGCCCAGTTGAAAATCTACTGGAGGAATCCAAATGAATGGGAGAAAGCTTGGACTGTGCTGTTAAGTGAGGTTTGAATTCAGTGGATTAACATACAAAGGCGAAGTTAGGTTTGCTAGGATTGCCAACTCAGTTGCCAACTCATCCTGGGTTTGACCCAGGATGAGTCATAGTTAGATTACTTTCATTGACAGATTCTTTGCCACGACTTTCTGGTCAAACTGTGAAGGAGACAGGTTGATGAGTGACTGATAGAGTAAATGGAAGTATTGAGTAATCTGGAATTGTATCCCCTTAGTATGATAGTCCCACTACCATGTTTTACACTGGGGATGTTGAATTCAGTGTGTGTGCTATTTTAGCTTTCCACTCCATGTAGAGTGGAAACCTAATGGATTTTCAATCCATTTGCCGATTGAAAATTTGCCACCTTGCGCCACATAACTTGTGCCAACAGGATTTTATGGCTTTCTTTCAGCAATAACTTTGTTCTTGACATTTTTTCCATAAAGTCCAGATTTTTAAGTGCATAACTAGTAATGTCATGTGAACAAATTTTACCACCTGAGCTGTGGTGTTCAAAGATCTGAAAGAGCTTGTAAAAGCAATGAGAAAAAAATGTTTACAAATTGAAGAAGCAGCACTAATTGTGCCTATTTTCTCTTTCCTTTTGTAAGACTGTGGAAAAGCTTGGGCGAGATATGTGGGTGACCTTAAATACATTTAACAACATTCCTCTGCCCTTTTCAACAAACTGTGGAAACAATTTTTCTTAGCCAAGCTTATGCTTGATAAGTCAGATAACTGAGACACCCATGCAACGTCTTCAGCTTCTGTTTGATTAGTTCTTCAGCAGTTTGAAAGTGATCAAAGTCCACACTCAGTGAGTGCTCGCTCTCCATTATCATCCTGCGCTGTAAGAACCAGCTTAAGGTCAGAAAAGGAACAGCAAGCAGCCACTTTTCAAAGGTTCAAAAGTCACCAGTGTCCTTGTGTACAAGTAAGTGGATCCAAGTAGAAATGTTCTTTCTGACTCTTCTCCTGTGTTCTCGCATGCTGAGTCACCCAGTTCTGTCGGCCTGCAGATAACTCTATCCAAATGATCGTTTCTTATCTGATCTGACACCCTTCTCAGCTTTGTCATTGTATTAACATATGACCATGCATATTTAGTTGCTCTGATGTCAAGACGATTCAGTGAGCTGTCACTCGTGCGAAGCAGATGCAGGAACCCGGTTCCCACTTTCTGCAAACCTGATGAAACTTTTTGCGGGCCCTTTCTGACAATGTTAACATACTTTCTGGACGGTTTCGGGTTGGGTTCTTTGATGAAGACATTTAAAGAAAGCATCTGTGGGAATTTCAGACAGCCACCTTTCTTTGAAGTCATGCTGTGATTTTGCTCTGCTCCTTCTCTTTAAAGTGATTTCCCCTCCTGGCTCCCCTCACTCCTCCCATAACCCCCATGATTCTCTCTGCTGACGCTTGCTGGGAGGCACAGCACTGTAACATGTAGATGTAATCTCCACCTCACTGTGCCAAAAAGCTGCAATTGAATCACGTTGAGCAGTTGATCTGCGACGTGCTGACAGGGCCGGTGAAGTGACACATGGGTGTTTGCTTTCAGGAGGAGACAAGGAGTTTTCTGATATGGATCAGAGGTGTTGGAGACACAGATATGGGAGACACACTTTTGAGGACATCAGATTAAGAAAGTGTTTCTCAGTTCGAGTCCTCGTGCCCCCCTGCCCTGCATGTCTTAGGTGTTTCTCTTCTGCCACACTCCTGGATTGAATCTGTAAGTGATTAACAGCCTTCTGCAGTATTTGATGGTCATGCAATCATTTGAATGAGCTGTTCTGGAATAAAGGCACATCTAAAACATGCAGAGCAGGGGTGTTGAGAACTGGAATTGAGAAGCACTGGATTGAGAAGAATGCGGATTTAAGTTTTGTGGGGTTATAACTGGAGAGAACAGGGGAGGCATTCTGAAAGGAAACAGGATAGCCAAAAAGCCATAGACGGTTTGGGTTGGGCAGCATACATGTTTGTCTTGTTTGTGAGAATGAATAGCAAGAAAAAAAAGGAAAATAAAGTGCTCAAATACATACTCATACACCACAATAGTAGACAACTTAGGGTTAAGTACTCAGGGGCACAGCGTCGTGGCACAGCGTCGTGGCACAGCGACATGTGACAGGAAGCTAGAATTGCTACCACAAATTTCAGATTATTTCAAATTTCAGGGACTATTCTTCCCATTGAGTCACAGTCTCCCACATTGGCCAATAGGCCTTCAAAAATTACTTGTGAAACTCTTATGAAGGATTTGTTACTCTCGCAACTGTGTCTTGCCTGCGCATTTTTTTTACAGTGCAAATGATAATTTGATTTACATTTGACACAGTATTCCTGGGGATGACTGACAAATCTTTATTAACATTCATCCAGAAGATTCTTTTCTCTATATCCTTGCAAGCAGCTGCAAGCCAACTTTAAAAAGTTCTTATTCTGATGTCTGGAACTGAACACCTGAGCCCCAGATGGAGTTTCTCATTGTGAAAACCAGATAGAGTAATTCTGATGTACATACTGGAGTGATCTAAGTCTGCATTCACACCAGCCCTGTTTAGTTTGCTTTAACAAAACTGTAGTTTGTTTGTCTAGAAAGTCCTGTTTGTTTGGGGAGGTGTGAATGCACAATCAAACTCTGATGTACAACAAAAAAGTAAACTCTTGTCTGCCTTTAAACAGTAGGTCTCAGTTTGATCAAAGTGAACTGCTCTAAAAGCTGGAAGTGAAATATAGCACAGGGAAATCTGGGTAGATGTAACCAAAATAAACATGAGAGTTTAGTACGAGATGGAGAAATAGTTTATGGTCGTTTTCCAAAGACAAAAGAACAATCATATGACTGCTAAAACCTGAAGCTACTCCATTTTTGTTTACTTTTTGTGACGAAGGAAGTTGCGCTCAGTGCCCTGTTTGTTGAACAGGTTATTCAAATGGTTTGGTACATATAACAGTGCAGTGGGAAAGTGAACCACACCAACTGAAAATAAATCAAATATTGCAATTTTTGTCCTCAATCAAACCGAGCCTACTAGATTATCAGGTGTGAAAATACCCTAAGCTTCTGCAACGAATCTGTATTTATATACTTCTGACCCGGTGTAGTTTTCACTCTGGCTATAAAAGCAGGTCTGTAAAGTGGGAACTCCAGAGAAGAGGGAGAACTAAAGGAAGCTACAGTGTTGGTTTGTTGTTGGCAGCTCCCTTAGTACTTGGATGTTCCCTCCAGCACAGTTTCTCAGTGAAATATTAATCATGTCTGACAGCTCTCCTAGTTGAGGAGAGACATAGGACTGGAGCTTTGTGCCAAAGTACCGAAACATACGGCGGAACATGGACTGGCTCAAACAAGAAACAACTGTTGTAGACAATAAACGCATCACAACTCATGACAGCACAACATGGATCATGCTCATTAAGAATGTACTGTTATAGAGTGTGAAGTGATGACAAGCTGCCATGCAAAAGGGGGGAGAGAGGGATACTGTTATGCACTAACAAGAGGAGGATGTAGTTTAAAGAATTTATGCTTCAGATTACAACCACAAATGTCTATTAGGATTTTTTGTGAGAGACCCAGACAAACTGGAGCACAAGAATGTCGTGAGGAATACTCAGGGCACACATTCATTTTCAGCCTCTGATTGTGTATTTCTCTACTAGCTTGCACACCCAGAAACTGACATATTTTCAAGTATTTTCCTTTAGTATTTTCTCTCAGTTAAAAAGAACAAAAAAGGCAAAGCATGGGGCCAACTCTGTCGAAACCCCTGCTAGTACTGGATTAAAGCAAAAAAGTCAAAAAAAAGAACCGACTGCAAAAGAAAGAAGTGGAAACAGGACAACAGGTCCTACTGGGCCAAAATCACAATGGTTACATGCACGCATCTCGGCAGGCCACATTGCAGTGGTGGTGGAACAAGTGGAAGCAAAAGTCAGGTCTACACAAGGGTCCCCCTAAAAATGAATAAAGTTGGCTAGTGTGACAAATTGGAACTTGTCAGTTGTACTGTACCTTAACTCAGACTTTAGACTTTAGCCCCTCTTGGCTACTCTTCCAGAAAACGTTCTTCCGTCTTAACACTCGAATAAAATCTCTACAACCGCAGCCCACCTAACAAGTTCAATCAAGTTCCTAGTGATCCAGCACATTCTACCACAGCTCAAGCAGCGTGGTGAAGGCAATTTGTATCATTAAGATGCCATACAGCTCAAGTCCACTGAGAGCTAGGGAGTGATTTAATGGCCATTGCTCACACCAATTACAGTGAATCAAGCAGACTTTAGTGCTGACGACATTAGTAGATGCCGCCACTGTCAACACTCAGCCGTACACATGAGCAAATACTCCCACACACTGCCAAAGAGGGTGATTTTCACAGTTTTTTTGTGATTAAGGGCATGGAAATAGTCCAGTTAGATAATCCCTCCCTCTCAGCACCGTCAGTGCAACGCACTCCCACATTATCATATGCCACTCACCTCAAGAATTCCCAAAGACAAAGCCCAAAGGCTGCGCTGATGGATGCTGCCACCTGCTTCACTTGTTGCAAGAATCTGAGCCACCCAAACCTGGAGCAACATGACGCAGAACATAGGCCACAAAGACAAGAGCTGCGTCACGCCATGCAGCAGCAGCGAATCAACCAAGGCAACAGAGATGGAACGCAAAGGGGATTTCCATTTGCATGCCCATTGAGGAGTCAGGCCCTGAAGAGAATCTGATTCATTTCTTCTAGAGGGCTATTAATCTTTTCAAGCATCAGAATTACTTTGCCTCTCAGGAATGGCCAGGAGATTGAGTTTTCTATTACAATCAAGGAGAGGCTGAGTGCAGCGTGCCGGTGGCATGCTGGAGGGTGTCTATGGAGGCACTGTCCTTGGAGCTTCCTTTCCCAATTTAAACGAAAACAAGAGGGAGGATCCATTATTGCATGGTGACAAGCCTGTAAAATTTCTATTCAGAGCAAGATGAGGAAGGTCACAAACACATATTCTGGTGTTATGGGTCATTTGTGAAATAAAGACGGTTAACAATCTCAAATCGGTCCATGTGTCCTTGATCGGTCCTTGATCCATCGTTTATCAAACTTATCTGCAGAGGCATTCTCAACCTTATTGCTGGGTTTCAGATTACTTGGCACCAACGTCAACCAATGCAGATGGAGGGCAGGAAGCAAATGCAGCCCATTTACTTCTGTTGATCCAGCATCAAAATGCCTAAAGTCTGTGTCCTGTACGGTTGTTCCAACCGTTCTAGTAGAGAGAAATATAAATGTTATTTTTGTGTTTTGAAGATCTGCAGATTACAGTAAGGTGGTTCATTAAGAAAACAACAACAAAAAATGTACCGAAAAAAGAGGAAAAAAGTGGATCAACAATCTACAGCTAAAAACAGGAGAGGAAACCAACAATGACAGAGTTTGCAGCGCCACTTTCTAACAGGTAATGATCGCATCATTTAAATTGTGTTTTCAGATATTTTATTGGATGTAATTAGAAGGACATTCATTCATGTGTAAGGAAAAATATATTATTTGTAGTCCCCAGTGTACTAATGTTAACTCTTTGCAGAGTCACAGACAGAAAATGTAATGTTCATTCAGTGGAATTTTAATGCTGAAAAAAGCTAAATAAATTAAATGTAAATCGTAAATCGTTCACTCTAAAGTGTGAACTAGTTGTTGAAATGTTATATTTTTGTTTTATTCAACAACTTGAAATGTGCTTGGTGAGTATTGCTCTGTTCTGTTTCTTTTAGCCTACAGACACACAAAATGTGTATAAAAATGGTGTCAATGTCTCATCCTGTCTAGAGCTCAATCCTTTAATAGACTTCCATTTATTACTGTTAAACATCTGCTGAAATAAATTGGCTTATTAAAAAAAATGACCCAGATCAGTCTTAAACAGTTTCCTAGACCCTCCAGGATCAATAGGGGACACTTACTACACTGGCAACAAGTTGATTAATCAAATTATAGTCAATTGTCTTGTATAATCTGTGAACACTGTTCATTAAACTAGAGCCTATAGCCTCTTGATAAATGTCTGTCGGTAAAGGAAATTAATTGCAAAAGGAATCCTCTGATTCTGTGAAACTGGCCACAGATGGCGAGTCAGGGTCCCACACTGACAGCAGAGGAATATGGAAGCTACTCGGAAAATGAAAAACGACGACAGACACTTCTGTCACTTAATCAATGTGAAACCCCAGCAGGAAGAGCAAGCCACCTCCGGTGGGGGTACGGAGTCCCAGGACTCATGTCCCGGGGAAGAAAAGGCGGTTTGAAATGGGCCTACATTGACAACGTAACTCATCTCATCTCAGTCACAGCGAGGATGGCGCCGGTGCCTGAGGAGGTGTTGACTGCAGGCTGCATCTTCTTGGGTGGCGCTTAACAACAGCATCCATCTCTGTAACACCATGCAGCAGAAATAAGGAATCTTCATCACTGCTGGGTTGACTCCAGCATTCCTCCTGAAAAAAGCTGGAGGGAGGAAATAACTAGCTGCATTTCCATTACAAACGTGCGTAAATCTTTGTTTGTGCTCCGCTAATGTCGAAAACACAATTTCACAATTGCAGTGTTTCCATTAAATAAGAGATTAAATTAAAAATAAAAAGTGTTTTCATTGCAGCTTCGCAAAATACATCTTTTTCCATATGGCTGAAAAGCATCCCGCGACAGACTGGCGACCTGTCCAGGGTGACCCCGCCTCTCACCCGGAACGTAGCTGGAGATAGGCACCAGCAACTCCCGACCCCGTTAGGGAGAAGGGTGACGGAAAATGGATGGATGGATGGAGTTTTTGTTAAATTGCAGTGTTTCCATTCATTCCAATTGTACAAATTGAAATTACAAAACTGCTATATAGTGGGTGGATGATGGTGCTGCATGTTTTTAAATAACTTACATTGTGAACAAACTTTTTCAATTGTGTTTGTTTAATAGAAACAAAACTATTGTGAAATTCTAGTATTTTCAACATTTGCGGATCATCAACAGTTTTGTGTACATTTGTAATGGAAATGTAGCTACTCCCTCAGCCAGTTTCAACTCTTCAATTCTAAGCATTTCTGCTCATTTGGCTCTTTAGGTTTTCTTTAAAAATGAGGAAATATAGAAGGTAAGACAGAAACATCCATGCTTGAGCTGGTCACTGTGTCTCTGAGGGCCGTCCGTTACCCTATCTAACAGCTGCCTTCACCCCCGGGTGCTCTTATCTCTCAGACAAACGGCTTGCTTGCGGCTGTCATCTATCTGCCTGACATGTGCTTCCATGTTTGTTTTCTCTCGCCTGTTAGACACGGCCAATGATATTGAGCTGTGTCAGCGGCGCTTCTCCGTTCGTGCCAGATGAATCAATTCCCCGAGGTGCTCCGCTCCCCTGTTTAGTGCAGACAGAGTCTTTGCCACTTCAGTCCCTGCTTTAGGAAAGGGTTAGTGCTTTTCTTGCTATTTATTAGGTAAAGAATGGCTCCTTTAAAATGGCTCAGTCTTCTGCACATTCAGAGTGCTGAGTGGCATGGACGAATGAGTAAAGCTAAGTGTGTGTAAAGCCATCTGCAGCAGCTTCTTTTGTTTATTGAAACACAACCTGGAGATGCAGCTTGCATGGTGAACTAAAACAGATATTCACAGGATGGGGCCTAATTAAGCATGTCGTATGAACATCGTATAGTTGCCATAGCTAACTTTGAAGGACCCAAAGTTCAAGGTTTTGGTATCTGTGAAGTGTTTAGAAATGAGCCCGGATGAAAAAAATCTGTCTGATATTTAGCTAATGAACTGCCTTCCTACATGGTAAAATGAGCAGTGTCAAAACACTAAGAGAGTCAATTTCAACACTGAGCTCGGGAGCATGTGCTCCCACCCTGTACAGTGTTAAAGTTACACTGCTCTCAGTGTTACTTTTCGAGTGTTATTCTAAAACATATCCAATAGTGTAGGAGGACAGAAAGACCCAACACCAGCAGGAAAAGTGAAAAGTGGAAAAGTCTTGCACGAGAGCAGCCAGACCAGGAATCAAACCTGCAACACACCGATTGCAGGACCAACTCCTGATGCAGTCATCCCCTGAAAAATAAACCATTTCTGTCCTGAACTTATTTCTGTGAAATTGTGTGCGAAGCCTCATAAATTGATGAGATATGGAAGATGTTAATAGTCTTTAAATTAAAAGTACAGCTTTGGCTGTATATATGGGATAGATATTTAAAGTAAATATTTTAAGTTGAATTATTTCAATAAATGTATATTATGATTACATTTTTGATATTATTAATAATCATAAATATTATCAAACCTGTAAACATATAAATAACTTATAGTTGTACTTTCATAATACAAAGTACATTTTGTTCTCTAACAAATATTAGGTACAATGCGCAGATGGTGCAGAGGGATTCAAAACTAATGAAATTACAGGGATGCCTCTGCACAGCACCTTTTATTTCAGACGGCCCACCTCTTCCAGCAGTCCCTCCAGCCCTTGCCGCACAGATACTGAATAGAAGTGGCACAAATGGAGGACAATGGAGACTACATATAAATGACCCTTTCATTCTATTAATCTTAATGACATTTTTACAGAAATTTGGTGTTTTCTGCATCCGAAGCATAAACTCTGGCCCAATAAAAGACATGGTCATCCTGTCAGCAAGACCAAGAGACAGGAAAACTTTTAAAGGAATTAGATCAGTTTTAATATAAATACTGCAAACACATTTACAATCACAAGGAAGCAAATACAAGTTTTACACATATATGTAATTTCAATGTCATATGCACAGGGCTATGAATTGTTTCAATAAAATCTCCACTTGAGTTTTGAGTAAATATTTTTTCTTATTCAACTTAAATGCAAAATGTTTTTTTTTTTTTTTTTTTTAATATATTTCACATATTTTACTAGATTACTACTATGATTATGTTCTTTGAGCGCATAGTTTTTATGAGTCTGTATCCAGTTATGATTAATTACTAAATTAATTGACAATTATTTAAATAACCAGTTCATCACAATTACTCCCATTAACTGTTTCAGCCTACTCTGCATATGGCCCACGGTAGCACATACTTCCTCATATAGACAGCTTACATCTTGATTGACAAAAATATAATGAATATATTATCATCCATTTATCAGGAAACTGAATGTTAAAGTAAAACAGTTCTGGTATCACAATAAATGGCGCTGCTGCCTTTGGTATTGGAAGAGCACTCGGTTGTGTGTTAAACATAATTTATATAATCTGTAATAAACACTTTATTTTGCTTTTGCATAAAACTCATGTAAGAGTTGTTTAAAATAACTCACATTCTGTAACACAGACACGCACTAAAACAGTCTCACCTTGTGAAGAATCTCATGTCCAAGGCTCCAGCTGTTCCTGTATGTGGCGGATTTTCTCCCAGAGAGCATAGTTTTCCTCCAACACCAAATCCACATAGGGTCTGGAGCCGAGGCTTAATCATGTTCCAGACATTAGTTGATGAGTCAGCCTCCTCCTTGCTGTCTGGCGATGGTCTTTGCCTTCTCTACAAACCCCTGGTCGTGGAAGGGAGACATGATTCCACTCGAACGGAGCAGATTCAGCTACTTTTTCAGACACAGGTTCTCTGATGTGGTCAGGTTTAAATGCCGGTGTTACAAACCCGAGTGTGAGCTCTGATGGCTATGTTAGCTTTCCGAATGGCCACGATCCATTGTCTCCTTAACTCCTAATCAAAAGAAAAGTAAATAAATAAATAAAGAGAGAGAGCACTGCTATGCACCGGTCAAACAGAAACATTGTGCCCCAAAACAGAAGAGGGGAAAGCAGATGGGCGTTGGCCCAGCTGAAGGTGAGGAAGCCACAGGTTCCGACTCTCTTTCTGGCCAGTGTCCGCTCACTACATTACAAAGTTGATTTGTTTTTATGTTTTCAGCAAAAATTGTCTGTGGCCAAACAAACCTTTACAACAACCAGTGACTGGTGATTTAAAATCAGCCGCAAAGTTCTTATTAGTGCATCACTACTTCTAACCAAATTAAGTCAGTCAATGCATAGACAATTTTTTTTTAATTTCCTTTATTTAACCAGGTGAACCCTGTTGAGATCTGGATCTCATTTTCAAGAGGGACCTGGGCAGAAATCTGCAATAAGGATTTATTTCAAATGACTTATGAATGAAATGACAACTATGCTTAAAACTTTCACAGTGAAATATAACCCTCTAATGTGAATTATTGCATAAAATCTAAACTATAACAAAAGATTTATAGGAATTTCAAATTCTAAAATTCTTTATTAGTAGAGTCCAAAATTCATCAAGTCTGACATAACTTTGCATGAAGCTGATGAAGCTCTAGATTGGATACATTTGGTATTTGTAGGATAAAGCTTTACAAACAACACATCAAATGTAAGTCATTATGAATTTCTTGTTTGACGTGTATACAGTTTGAAGTATGTCATTACATTTTTACTGCATTAAATCAAGTATGTATAGCAATAAAATATGAAAGAATTTAAGAAAAATAACAGAACTAATTCATGAAGATGTGAAGCTGCATCTGGATTTGTATCTATCTAATGAAGCCTTGGTGCATCTGAATGATTAGCAGGGAGGTTTTGCAAGGACTCTCCTCTAACAGTCCCACTACTACAGCTGCTGCTGCTCCCAGGTGGTTCCTCTGCCTCCGCTGCAACGAATGTCTCTCCTGCTCCAAAGGAGCAAGAATCTGCAGAGATCCTCAGCTCCTCCACCATCTGTCTGCCCAGCTCCTGGATCAGCTGCCTGCAGCCCTGTGAGTCTGAACTCACAGCACCCGCTTTCCTGTTTACCAAGGGGGAGAGTGCACTGGAGGATAAGTGGGGGATGGGAGAGGAGGGGGAGGAGTTAGGCTGCGAGGGGCTGTCTTTACATGAGTCTCCTCCTCCCTGCTTGGAGTCAGAGCAGCCTTGTTCTTCAGCTTCAGACTCTTCGCTGTCGCTGGATGAATCACTGCTGCTGCTCTCTGTAGAAGCTTGTTTTTCTTCCTCCACCACCATCCTTGCCGCACTCTCAAGTTCATCAAGCTCCAGCTCCAAATCTTTCTTCTGAAGCGGGGTGTGTTGTAGCATAGTGGCCAACTCCAACATCTTCTTGGAACTGAGGTTGCCAAGAAAAAGACAGAGAAAAAGTTTTAAAAGGAGAGTTTCTGCATTGATAACTCAGACTGAGAAGAGAAAGAGACATCAAACTACAAACTGATCGGTATTACCGCCTCACTTGGAAAGAGGCATGGCGGCTGACTTATCGAAAGGCTTGGCGCACTAAAGACATAGCCACATGATAACCATCTACAAATCTAATACTCATTAAGCAAATCCCATTCTTGTATGAATGCTAAGTAGCCTGTGATTTGCGGAGGCGGCGGGAGCTCAATGAAATATGGAAATATGAATGTTTAATAATGTAAGAAGATGAGCTCTGCTGATACAAGGAGGCTCGGGACCTTTTGTTCCCCAAACTGCTGCTTTCTCGGCGAGAGGTGATAAGAGACTGCTAGGGATTACACAGAGAGGCAGATCAACCCTGCCCCCAACTCATCCTGCTCTGAAAAACACGTACACACATGTACCTCTAAGTAAGGGGAGATTAAAGCAGATGTTCAGGGCTGTGAACAGAAAGAGACGGAACTAATCAGACTGCCGTTATGGAGGCTGATGGAATCACTTCATATTTTACAAGTTACAATTCCCATATTTCAAAGTTTGGTGTTTGAGACAGTATTCACACAACTTGGACTGTTCAACACTTTTCTCATGCTACAAACACAAGTGTTGGTGTATTTTATTTGTATTTTTTGTCACAGAGCAAAATCGCACCTCCACAAAGGAACCAGACTTTTTAGGCAAATGAGACCGATTACAGCAGACTACACAGAGCTGGTGTGAATAAACCCTAATCAATCAACGAAGAGCTTGTTGCAGTGTGTGCTTTCTGAAATACAGCTGGGATTGAGGAACAGAGATGTGGCTTAGAACTCACTGGATGCACATGCATGAGATTCATGTGTGGGAGATTTCCTCTTCATCTGACAATACAACTGGTTCTTTAAATACAAGGAGAAATGTTGTGTGCCATTGTCAGCATGTGTCTACATCACACTGCTGATTGATGTACTTCTCAGATCAAATACATAAGCGTTTTCTATCCGATGGAAAATTGGGTCCAATAATGTAATCAGCAACTGCAACACATTAAAGTTAATGGGGTCTCGTAAATGATTCCCTAAGACTGCATCTTGGATTGTCAGACCAAGACATACCTGTGGTCATATATGCATCAATTTTCAGGGTTGTATTTACAAAAGACATTTTAAAGAAAAATCAACTTAACATCCACTTTCCAATAATGACATCTATCACACAGAATACCAACAAAACACATCAAAGCTTATGGTTGTGAGTGTGTGAAAACCTTATGGAAAATCTATCAGTGGCTCTCCTGAGTGTGTAATGTGTGGCAGATAGAAAAAGGTCAACCAACCATGATCAAAACAAGCCATTAGTCTGAATAGATCCTGAGGTATGAAAGCTGGAAACCAGTTGAAAAGACTGCAAGAAAGTCCAGTCTGACTGCAGTCCAGATAATAAAAGCCCAGACCACGAGTGACTCCACGGTTCGGCCCTGCTTCCCCAGAGTTTAGGATTGCCATCATTAGGTAGTACATTAAACAGGATTGTTGTCCTGCCACTTTGACTTTACAGTGGTGTCGCTGTGAACGACGTAGCAGACCACTCAGGTGTTAGACGTTGTGCTGCTGACGATTGTCCTCCTGCAAAGGCCCTCTTTTTGTAAAGGCATTACCTTTGTGTGGAGAACCCCGCCTACACATTATCTATGCTGGGAAAGTCCACTGAGCTGCCAAAACCTAAAGTGATTGCAATTTGTCCCCTGGTGCGGTTAGCACATGTGTGCCGCTATTCAGGATGGTGATCCACATTCGAGATTGGAGAAAGTGTGTGAGAGCAGAGCTGGAGTGTGTGTGCATGTGTGCATGTGTGCGTGTGTGTGTGTGTGTGTGGGCATGTATGTGGCGGGGCCACTGTTCTGTCATTCATATGCACACACACTCTACCCCTCTTGCCCTCTCTGGCCAAATTAAACCACTGTTGAGCGCTGGGGTGGCTCCTCATTTTGAGGCAGTCCTAATGAGAGCCCTGTTCTGGTGAATGGAGTTTGTGGAGGCTACACATTCATTTAAGGCCCAAAGAAGGGGCTGTGTAAGCAGATCTTATTCTACCTCTGTACCTATTGCACACATATTCCATTTTGAATTGTGAGAAAGGAGAAGAAAACAAACAGGCAATGGGGGCCGGAACACTCTTTGTTCTTGCACACACTAACAATTCGCAGAAAATGTGTCAGAAAAATCTGAAGACAATTTGGATGACAGACTTCTAGAAGAGTATTTGACCCATTCCAATTTCTATTGCTGTATATGCAGATGATATGTGCAAGATTTCAGGCCTCAGGCGTAATTCATTCCATTCAGTCCATGTGTCCTTGAAGCAGACTTGTAGCAGATGTCTGCTGGACAGGTCTGCACAGAGATACATTTTTATGACTGGATACACAACAAACTGACAAGAAAAAGTGTTGACATCGAACACTTTTATATGCAACACCAAGGTAATAATGTTGACAGCCGGAGCAACCAATTACAAGAATGTGCAGCATGACTGCCCTTCTGTGCTACACTAACAGGTGTGTGATGGCTAACCTGCTGGAGAAGAAATGGGGCCAGGCCCCCAACTAGCTCATCAAACTTTCTAGAATCCATTTAGATTGTGGGGAATTTGTCATGAGAATTGTAGGAAATTAGTTCACACAAAAATTTAATCTCAATCGTGACAGTGCGCATGGAATCTACACAGCTCACAGAATTCACACAGTACACTTGAGTCACATTGTCAAACATCACACAAAAAGTCTAAAATGTACTCATATTGGAAAACACTGATTAGAATACAATAATTGTTGGAAAATATATTCTGAGTGTCTTGAACTTGCATTTTCCATGCTAGTGTAACTTTTTCTTTAAAGATTTTGTTCTCTCTAGTGGCCTTTATTTGAAAGTAGTTTGACAGGAAACAGGGTAATGAGAAAGGGGGAAGACATGAGGCAAATGTCACCAGGCTGGGAATCGAGCCTGCAACCTGCGCCACAACAGCACCCCCATGCAGATATAACTTTTAGCTAGTTGTATAGCTTCAGAGTAGCAGATATTCACCAAAATAACACTGTCCAAAATACTAAAGGTCACAGAGTGATGGAAGAACAGGTGAGAGAGAGGTAAGGGTTTTGTTGCCATTATATTAACTAATACTATCGCCATGACAAGATTTTGCCATATTATGCAGCCCTACACTTAGCACAAAAATGGAACACTTTTATGTATTCTTTTAATGTTACTTCATTCCATATATTGGTAAATTTTCAATATAATGTTCATAGTCTGTCAAAGATGGCTCCTAACATCTTACACTGCTGCTTTCTGTTTACTCTGAACTCATCTGACATGCATTGAAATCTCATTTCAAACTGATGCCCAAAAAAAAGTTTTCCGTCATCTTTTCAAGTCAAAATTTCAGTTTTCAAAATTCTAATTGTAATTGTCTTTTGGAGGACTGAATCCTGATTTAACAATCAGGATTCAGTGCAAAATATAAAATAAATAAATAAAAAAATTCAAGGAATGGAAGGATTGACAAACAGAGCAACATATGGATGTCATGTAGACAAACAAGTGGATGGATAGGAAAACAATAGAAACCCCGTAAAATTCATATGCAACTTTACCTCCCACCATATCTGAAATTTTCTACACAACCTGGGTATCAACTCATTAAAAACACCAGGAATGCCAGCAGTAGGACAGAAAAACACTCCACCTCCAGTTCCTTAGCTGAGTGAAGAACTGATTCACAACATGCGTAAACAAAAATCCCTCCATTCTCGGGAGACGGAGGAAATCCCTGCATTCGCAAATCTTAAACACCTGTCGTTTAGGATTGTGTTTTCAAAGAGCCAACAGGAGGGGGAGGGTACACTGATATATAACGGTAACCTTTGCTGATGAGGAAGACAAGTGAAGGAGCCAATAAAATTTCTGTTTAAGTACCTGGCACTAAAAAGCCTTTGTGGGTGCATCCTGCAGTGACGCTGGGCCAGAGGGGCCTCCTGCAGTAGAGCCACTTCAGTCATGGCCCTGTATTCTCTTTCCCCCTGTGGGAAGTCATTATTGAGATAGCAATGCAGAAGGGGAGCGCTTGTTTTCGCTTCCTCACTCTGTGGTAGGAGAAGCTCTGTTTGCGGTGGATACAAACGCTCCGTCCGGAGGGAGGGATAATGTTGTACACAATCCAGTCATTACCACACTGCTGTTGTGGCTTGCCTTCATTAAACTGTGGAAGGGAGACTTTTTTTATTTCGCCAAGGTTGAAAAACTTCTGCTGAAACAAAGATGCCTTCATTTGTCAAAGTATTTGGCGAGAACGGGCAGAGAGAGCGAATCTGCGTATGTGCGCCGCCTGTGTCTGTGAAGCCAAGTTAAATTACAGTCTCGGGTTTCTCTCATCCAGCTCATGTTTGCTCAAAGAGTGGCTCATTCAGTGAGCCTATGGACTTGGAAAAACACGTCAGATAAAGCTTGTCCTCAGGGCTGCACAGTGGCGCAGTGGGTAGCGCTGTTGCCTTGCAGCAAGAAGGTCCTGGGTTCGATTCCCGGCTCGGGGTCTTTCTGCACGGAGTTTGCATGTTCTCCCTGTGCGTGCTTGGGTTCTCTCCGGGTTCTCCGGCTTCCTCCCACAGTCCAAAAACATGACTGTCAGGTTGATTGGCCTTCCCAAATTCTCCCAAGGTGTGAGTGTGTGTGTGCATGGTTGTTTGTCCTGTTTGTCTCTCTGTGTTGCCCTGCGACAGACTGGCGACCTGTCCAGGGTGACCCCGCCTCTCGCCCGGAACGCAGCTGGAGATAGGCACCAGCAACTCCCGACCCCGTTAGGGAGAAGGGTGACGGAAAATGGATGGATGGATGGATAAAGCTTGTCCTCAGATGTAGAAATCTGGGTAACAGAAGCACTGAAATCCCTTGGAGAGTCTTGAGGAAGCTTCATTCACTAGCTCAAGGAAGTGGGGAAGGAGGTGGAGATAAACAAGTCGGAGATGCAATTCTTCAGTGTGACTAAACACCGGAATGGCCCCCCCCAGACACTGATAAGAATTGCAAATATAAGAAACGCAGATGACTTTATCCCATAAGACATCGTTCAAGTTTGGTCTCACAGCAGCCTAATAAAGGCTTTACTGTAGCTTTGAGATAATGAGACGGGGATCAATCATGATGCCAGTCTGAGATAGTGTTATACGGAAGGATAACAGATTTGATTTTGGGAATTATTCTTGTTAAAAATCATTTTAAAGCTTGACATGTTTTTTAAATATCAGTAATGTAAACTAAAGACACTGTTTGATCTACCCACTTCCATTCACAAGCAAATGTGAGAAGATTTTTTTGTTTTTATATATTCACATACAACAGGGATGGATGGATAGATCAATGGTTGAATGGATAAATGAATGGATGAGTGAATGGATGATAGGGATGATCCAGTCCATCATAGGGACTGGACTATCATTCCGGCCCTATGATGAATGGATAGGCAGATGGCAAAGGGATGACAGAAACTAGACAGAGATTGATGGATGGATAGAGAGGCATCAGACAGAAATCCTGTGCGCGATAATGTAATGCCACCATTAAGATCTGGGAGGAGACTAGGTTTCCACACGATGTTTTCTTGTCGTACAAAAAATACTAAAGAAATAAAGCATGCCAGCTAGCCCTGTTTAGAACTAAACTGACTGCAGGGAAGGAAATGTTTACACTTCATGTCTGGTTTAGCAAACAACAATAATACACCACACCAGCTGTTTCTGGTATGAGTCAGCAGAGTAAACAGCAAACTTCTCAAGTGACACAACTCTTCCTATTGTTTAATGACAGCCAAATTTACCATAAGCTCAAATTTAAAGGTATCCTTGGTTTAAATGAATTCACTATTTATTGCAGTGGCATAATCTCACACTGAAAGATTCAAACTTCTCTTTGAGAATGCTTACTTTATGAGTAGACACTACCAAGTTACAAAACAATCTTTTTTTCTAAACCAAAATCAGCACTGGCACCTCCGATTGAAGTACTACTACTCACCCAAAGTACTACCATGCTACTACTCACAATGGTCCGTGGGCGCCCCCTAGTGGTCCGCAAGATACTGCATGTAAACAACCATTTATGTGCCATGAGATGAGCTCAAAGCGCGACTCTACAGGGTTGTATTAAAAATAATGATGGAAAACTCCCTTAAAACCGGATTACTCTAAAGAAAATCTGTGGATACCGCTGGAAAGAAAATAACTCCAGGAAAATAACTCAGAGGTCTGCTCAGAGCTGATGTGTGGTTCACTTGCGATTGGATTCCTTTGAACATTTTGGGAGTTTTCCCAACATGCTGCTCTTTGCTGTGATAGAAACTATCATATCCAATCCATGTGGGTCCTGCAGATGGATTGAATAAAAACCGGTCATTATCTGACATAGCATGTAATGACAAAAATTTGTGTACTTTTTTTTTTTTTAAATAAGCCAATTTGGGGAGTAGGTGTGTTGAGGGATGATGCAAGCAAAACTTCATCACAACCAATAGTGCTTAGGTCACTAGTAAATTATAACATCAAATTTAAATTGGTGCTTGAGAGTTGTAGTCTTCCAAGGTGTTTGGCAATTTTGAAAACATTTTGTTGCTTGCTCTGCTAGAGCAAACAATTGGGTTGTCTTCATAAGCTAGAAGCTAGTGTTTGGGAGGCTTGCTGCTCCCTTTGTGTGTGTTTATTTTTCTTTTACCTTTTGGTTTATTTGAGTTACTTTAGACTGACTCGTTTGGGCATTTTGTAATTTACTTTGCACTTAACCTTTCTTAAAACTGTCAGCCCTCTTATTTTGTTTTAATTGGGTTAAGTTGTATTGTGTCTTAGTTGTGTGAAAACTTTGTTCTTTTTTTGTAATAAATCACCTTTTTATTATCCCTTATATTCTCTGGACATTTTTATGTTACCGCCCTGAACCCCTAGACCAATAGGGGCGTAACATAAGTGGGGGCTCGTCCGGGATCCCTACTCATTAGGAGGATCCTTTTGTCCAGAGTTAAGAGGAAGATTTTGGGTTGTCTGTATCCAGCAACCATGTCAACCCTTTTCAGTCTGGAGCACTTTTTAGCTGACCCCTCTGTGGAGTTTATTGATAGCTGCCGCAAGAGTGAATTGCTGCAAATTGTGGATCACTTTCAGTTGCAGGTCCCAAAACAGGTCCTTAAAGGTGACCTAAAGCTTTTAATAGTGGACCAGTTGGTGGAAATTGGGGTGATTAACAAGCCTGATCTGTCTGAGGATGCAACAGTGCCAAGCCGGGAGGATCGCAAAGATGGTCCTACAGTGGAGGAAGCAGTGAGTGACCGGGGGAAGACATCTCGTACACTCCCTCGCTATGACCCACTGTCTTCTGTGAGTTCAAAAGGACGAGATGGAGCTCGTTTGAAGGTGCGGTTGGCACGACTCCAGATGGAGGCTGAGGAAAAAGCCCAGGACAGAAAAGCTCAGCTGGAGCTTGAGATCAGAAGGCTGGAAATAGTGGCTGACAAAGCTATAAAGCTGCGCACACTTGAGCTGGAGGCCCAGACTCGAGTGCCCTCTGCCCCTGACCCGCCAGGTTCCACCTCCATGTCTGCTATTTCATTTGACATCAGTAAGTATATTTCTTTAGTACCTGCTTTTAGATAATCTGAAGTTGACTCATACTTTGCAGCATTTGAACGCATTGCTGGTGCTTTGCAGTGGCCTAGGGAAACTTGGCCTCTTTTGTTACAATGTAAATTTTCTGGAAAAGCTCAAGAGGTGTTAGCAGCACTTCCTTTACAAGATAGCTTAGATTATGATCGGGTCAAAGCAGCTGTCCTACAAGCCTATGAGTTGGTTCCAGAGGCTTATCGACAGAAGTTTCGACAGCAAAAGAAAATTGCTGGAAAAAACGCATGTTGAGTTTGCCAAAGAGAAAGGCATTCTCTTTGATAAATGGTGTGCTGCATCCAAGGTCAACAATTATGACACCTTGCGTGAGCTAATATTGTTAGAAGACTTTAAAAAGTGTATTCCTGATCGGGTGGTGTTGTATTTGAATGAGCAGAAGGTGAACACTATAGCATCTGCTGCTGTTCTTGCTGATGAGTATGTGCTTACCCATAAGACATCCTTTGTTGGTAATGAAAAGTCACATGCTAACTCTGTGCCACAGTCCCAGATGGTCAAAAACACCATTCCAAAAGAAAGCCGCGAATGTTTTTACTGTCATAAACCTGGACATGTCATTGCTGATTGTTTAGCTTTAAAACGCAAAATGCAGCCAAATCAACAAACTAAAGGTGTTGGTTTTGTGAAAAAAGAACCCCGTGATAAGAACGCTGGTTGTGGTGACAAACTAACGGATCCATGTTTTGCCCCGTTCATTTTTGAAGGTCTGATCTCTCTGACTGCTGATCCCTCTGACTTAAAGCCAGTGCACATCCTGAGAGACACTGGAGGTGCCCAATCAATCATGCTCTCAAATGTTTTACCTTTCTCATCAGAGAGTGCTTGTGGTTACAACACTGTTCTGAGGGGGATAGAGATGGGCTACGCTCCTAGACCAGTCCACAGAGTGTACATAAAATCAAAGCTGGTCACAGGATTCTACCCAGTGGCTGTCTGCCCAGATTTGCCCATAGGTGGGGTGGCTATGTGAATGGGGAACGACATTGCTGGAGGTTTAGTACTTCCCAGTCTGGAGGTTTTAGATGTTGTCTGACTTAGATAATCCCTTAAGTCAGACAACCCCAGACTCTTCAGACCCTGGGTTGTACCCAGCCTGTGTGGTCACATGTGCACAGGCACGCAAGGACCCTGAGATTTCCATTTCTGACTCCATTTTGATGTCTCCATTTTCTAGTGAGGGTGATGCACAAGCCACAAGTAACAGCATGACGTTACTTCCAGATTCGATGGTGCTGGAGGAGCCTAGTCCACTCTGGGAGAAAGTGCCTATCCCAATGACCAGACAACATTTGTCATCTGCTCAACAAGCTGATGAAACATTACAAAGATGTTTCAAGAATGTGGTAAGTGCTGAGCAAGCCAATAAAGAGAAACAAGCATACATGGTGGAACAGGGTGTCTTAATGCGTCAGTGGTCTTCATCAGGTACAGGAGGTTCAGACTGGAGTAAAGTTAAACAGATCGTTATGCCCACCCCATATAGACAGAAAGTTCTATCTCTGGCTCATGAAAGCCAGTGGTCTGGTCACTTAGGTGTGACTAAAACATACCAGCTTTTGTCAAAGCACTTTTTCTGGCCTGGTATGAAACGTGACGTTTCCAAGTTCTGTCGTAGTTGTCATGTGTGCCAAATTGCTGGTAAACCGAATCAGGTAATACCACCTGCTCCATTATCCCCGATTCCAGTGATAGACCAACCATTTGACCATGTCATAGTAGACTGTGTGGGACCTCTACCCAGAACAAAGCGTGGAAATCAATATTTGCTCACAATTATGTGTGCTGCAACTTGATTCCTAGAAGCCATCCCGTTGAATAAGATTACAGCCAAATGTGTTGTTAAAGCTCTGACAAAGTTCTTTTCTGTGTTTGGTTTACCTAGAACTCTACAAACAGATCAAGGAACAAATTTCCAGTCAAAGCTGTTCAAACAGGTGGCTAAAAGCTTAAACATTAAGCATGTTGTTTCATCTGCTTACCATCCAGAGTCCCAAGGTGCTTTAGAACGCTGGCATCAGACCTTGAAATCAATGCTATGCAAGTACTGCCTGGAAACTGACAAAAGTTAGGATGAGGGGGTTCCTTTTGTATTGTTTGCTGCTAGAGAGGCTGTTCAGGAATCCCTTCGTTTCAGTCCAGCAGAATTAGTATTTGGACACACACCCCGTGGCCCTTTAAGAGCTTTAAAAGAAACTTTCTTAGTTCTTGCAGAAGGTACTAAGAAAAGGGTGACTAAGTATGTGCAAGACTTTCGTGAGCGCGTGTGTCAAGCTAATGCTCTAGTTAAGAAGCTTCTAGTTGACTCTCAAAGAAAAATGAAACATCACTATGATAAAATATCTGTCAAAAGAGGTTTCCAAGCAGGAGATCAGGTTGTTGTCCTTCTACCTGTTCCTGGCTCAGCCTTGTCTGCCAAATTTGATGGCCCTTCTGACATCCAAGAAAAAGTAGGGGAGAATAATTATGTCATTAGCACCCCTAATCGGCGGCGCAAAACCCGTGTTTGGCCTCTTTTGTTACAATGTAACAATGTAAACCTGCTTAAATTATACCATTCTCGATCTGCACCAGAACCTATTGAGGGGTATGCTCCAGTTGCTGTCACAACACAGCTGGAAGTAGATGAGCTAAACAATGCTGATGGCTTAAGAGTGAATTATTCCATCTGTTCTAGTCCCTGCCTTACAAACTCAGAGATGTTAAAATCTCTGCAGAGCCAGCTTGAACACTTGTCCCCTGAACAGCAAAAGGATATAACGGTTTTAATTGATGAGTACACATGCTTATTCAATGATGTACCAACAGTTACAACAGTCCTAAAGCATGACATAGATGTTCAGAATGCAAAACCAATCAAACAGCATCCTTATCGTGCTAATCCCACAAAACGTTCCCTAATGAAACAGGAAACTGAATACCTGCTGGAACATGGTTTAGTCAAACCAAGTCAAAGTCCCTGGAGCTCACCTTGTTTGTTAGAAACCAAGTCAGATGGTTCACCACACTTTATCACTGACTTTCGTAAGGTAAATTCTGTCACTGTACCTGATGCCTATCCTCTCCTCAGCATTGAAGATTATGTGGACAATATTGGAGCTGCAAAATATGTCACAAAGTTAGACCTTCTCAAGGGTTATTGGCAAGTCCGTTTGACTGAAAGGGCTTCCAACATTTCAGCTTTTGTGACCCCAGATGACTTTTTACAATACACTGTTATGGCGTTTGGTGTGTGTAATGCTCCTGCTACTTTTCAGAGGCTAATAAATACAGTACTGCGCGGCATCTCCAACTGCAGTGCTTATTTAGACGATCTGGTGGTATATACTAAAACCTGGCAGGAACATTTGCAAACACTATATCAAGTATTTCACAGTTTGGCCCAAGCTTCCCTGACCCTTAACCTCGCAAAGTGTGAATTCGGCAAGGCCACTGTAACATACTTAGGCAGAGAGGTGGGACAACGCCAAGTCCGTCCCCTCAACTCTAAAATTGTGGCAATTACTGATTATCCCACACCCAAAACACGACGTGAGCTGCATAGATTTCTGGGCATGGTTGGCTATTACCGGAACTTTTGCAGAAACTTCTCCTCAGTAGTTCAACCACTAACCAATCTACTTAGCCCCAAAACTGACTTTGTTTGGTCACAGGAATGCCAAAACGCTTTTGAAAGTGCTAAGTGTCTCCTTTGCCACACACCAGTATTAGCTGCACCTGATCTGACCCGACCTTTCAATTTTGGAAACATTTTGTTGTTTGCTCTGCTAAAGCAGGTTGACTTTGATTGGGTTGTCTTCATAAGCTAGAAGCTAGTGTTTGGGAGGCTTGCTGCTCCCTTTGTGTGTGTTTATTTTTCTTTTACCTTTCGGTTTATTTGAGTTACTTTAGACTGACTCGTTTGAGAATTTTGTAATTTACTTTGCACTTAACCTTTCTTAAAACTGTCAGGGCTCTTCTTTTGTTTTAATTGGGTTAAGTTGTATTGTGTCTTGGTTTTGTGAAAACTTTGTTCTTTTTTTGTAATAAATCATCTTTTTATTATCCCTTATATTCTCTGGACATTTTTATGTTACCGCCCTGAACCCCTAGACCAACAGGGGCGTAATACAAGGGATTAAATAATTTGAATTGAATTTAGCACATTAACTTCCATTACACTAGACTTAGACTTATTTTATTGTTGTTGCACAAAGACATGACAGAAATGTCACTGCTTGGCTCACCGGAGCACACAAAGGAAGTATATATGTACTACTGTATTTGTGCTAACTATAACTTAGCATTTTCAGGCAGTAAATACCATAACACAACAAACACTGTGTTGATGTATTTGTATGCATTAGGTGAAATAATGGTCATCAGTCCCATCCATTTTTTTAACATTTAATTTTTGTATTATACTGATATTTAATTCAAACATTGTAAAGATTTGGCTCTTTTCAGTTTCAAGCCTTTCATTTCTCTATGCTTCAGAAATCCTTGATATTCCTAGTTTTATAGGGCTCCATCTCAAGACATCAGCCTGTGAAGCTGTAATGACAAGAAAAAAACAACACACATAATCAGTTGTATTAACTGGAGTGCTCTGCAAACATGAGAGGAGCAAATTATGCAGGCACAGTTGCCTGTTTAAAATGAGCATGTGTATTCAAGACAAAATCTGGAGTGGTCCCATGCTGAGGGGAAATCTGCACTACTTATCCCAGTTGGATTAGTGACATTTGTGCCTTTGTTCTTCCCAGCGGGACCCATCAGGATCTCCATCACTGCTGAGATGGAGCAGTTCCTTTATCTCCTTTATTTTTAAGCATCCAGGATGACCATTTGACAGCTGAGTGATGCAGCCCAGGGCTGCTCACTTTTAACAAAGATCTTGATGTCACGCTGCGCATGACTCCTGGGCTAAATCCCACTCTTCGAAGGAGGATATAATTTCTTGGCTGAACCTTACAGGATAAGCCCCAAACACAACATCTGTATTGTTCGGATTTTACAAGAAATACTATACTAAAAATATTCACATCCCACTGAATATTTTATCTATTCATGTTACAAGCATTAACTACAATCTTGACCTCATAGAAAAGTAGCAATCATTTTACCAGAACCATAGATAGTCGAAACCAGAAATGAACATACAAGTAACAATGAGAAAAATAAAAAGATTCATACACCTTTTTCTGTCACAGTCCGAAGTTAAAACTTTGATTGGCTTCAAAATCAAAAGTTTACGTAAATTTCTACTGTATTTGGTATCATTACCTTTGAACTGAATGACTCAGGTCAATTGTTTTGGGTTTTCTTCCAAAGGTTTCTCACAATACATTGCTGGAGTTCTGGGCCAGTCCTCTGGATTTCTCACAATACGTTTGAACTATATAAAAGCCTGGTTTCAAACTGTGCTCATAGTTCTCTGATCTGTGGTATGCTGAGGCTGAAGGTGGAGGACACCAACAGACTGAACAGACTGATCTTATTTTTGGCAATTAATTTGATTACATTAATTTGTAATCAAATTAATTTGATCCGCCTTTAAATAGGCTGGGTTTCGACGTGTGTGGGACACCTGCAGTTCCACTACCACCATCGGGGATGTGGTCTTGACGCGATGCATGCACGTTTCCAGTAGCTGTATGCTGCAGCTGACGTCTCCAGACTGCCAGGCAGTCTATTAGCCTTTGTTTGTTTGCTTTTTCGTTGTGATTTTGGCCTGGTGGGACCAGTTGTTCTGTTTTTGATCTTTCTTTTGCAGTAGATTCTTTTTGCTTTAGTCCGATACTAGTAGGGGCTTTCATGGCCATGTATAGGGTAGGTCCCCTGCTGCATCATTTTGTTCTTTTTGATTGGCTCACCAGGTCCAACTTTTGGGATTTTGTTTTTTCCTCTCTTTTTTGGGACAAGGGGGACTGAGGGTATTTAACTTTCTCTCTCTTTTTTCCTCTTCACAGAAAATCAAAGCAGCTGAACCAAAAGAAAAGAGAGTTTTAATTTTCAAACCCTCATTCTTGTCTCTGTGACCTCAAATATGTTGTGCCCTCTTTGGATGTAACAGTATGATCAAAGAAGCTCATCAGCAGGAAGTCTGAAGGGAAACTGAGGTCTGGAGCTACAAAAAAAAAAAAAGGCAAATTGAACAGCAAAAATCAGAGTTAGTGTGCACCATAATTTGTTAGAAGGTCACACAGTCAAACGCTGCTCTCACTCACTATGTAAGGATAAGGAAGATCCCATGCACTGCGGTCTTAAATCATGGTGAATTCTTTGGAAGGCAGTAAATCTGAGACAGACATCCTGGCAGTCGGTGGTACTTTAGAAGGAGAAGTGCCCATGGGATTGCTGGGAGATTAGATAAATCAAGCTGCCCCCACAGTGAGCATACATCCATTAATTGCACATCTATCATGCGAAGATGATAACTTCTGCTTTGTTGGCGACAAGCAATGACAGGTTAGAGGCGTCATATGGCCGGGAATCCATTACGTCTCATCTTGCCACGAAGCACAGGTGAGGACTGATCTCACTCAGGGGAATATGTCGCGATGCAGGAAACGATGCCAACACGATCCATCAACAAACCAAGATCCACTGAAGGAAATGACAGGAAAACCTCTGAAGAAGACACTGAAGGGAACTTCCTTCTTCCTTCCAGCAAATGGAAGAAGGAAAAGGCCAAGAAACATGGCAGAGTGAGGGGATGAGCAGAGGGATGGGGTTGTCATCAGGATGAAAGAAACATTCGTCAATTTATTCACTTTGTCACTATGTTTATTGATTTTTCAATTCCTCTAGTGACTTTTTTTTCAAAACAATAATAAATTTTTCTTATTCTGTGTTGTGTAATGCATGTATATTGTGTGAAATATGAACACAGCAAGAAAAGAGTTAGCTCTAAGCTTCTAGTTTATTTATGTCGACATAGACAAAATCAGAAGTGCTATGGCACTAACAACTGCCATAGAAATTGTCATGACAGCTGCGTACAAACACCAACTACGGACATATAATAGAACAAGTACTTAGGCCTGTCACAATAACAGATTTTGCTGGGCGATAAATTGTCTCGAAAAATTATTGCGATAAACGATAATATTGTTTGAAGACCTTTTTACATTGATTTAATGGAAATTGCGTAATAATACATGCGATTTCCTGCCAAAGATAGATACACTTTACTTTCAAAAGAACACTTACCACTGGGACTGATGCACAAAATAAATGAAACAACCAAAACCAAAAATAAAATAGATTCTTAGTCTCCATTAACAATAAATGTACTTGAATAAAAACTAAACAACATAAAGCCAAAGTGGAAATAAACACTGCATTCAAAAGAGTGCAGATTATGAAGTCTGTATAGTATATTGCCCTTCAGTAATAATTAGATTTAAATAGAGAAGACATCCGACTGCCTGATGCAATAGTTCAAACTACAGGATTTTTTCCCCCGAACTACAATCTTAACATTATTCGTTCTGAGATCGTCACTAGTGTTGTGTGTTACGGTAGATCGTTGTGCCGCTCCGATCTAAATCAAGGATTTGCCCAGACTGGGAGCTGAATGCAGCCTGTTGAATGTGACCGATAGCCAATCAGAAAGCGCGGATTCTCCTCCTGCTTTCTGAGGGGAAACACGGAGGGAATCCCGAACAGCTGACACGGTGCAACCCGAAGTTCAGCAGACATCGGAAACAACAAGAATGTTTATTCAGCAGATCGTGCAAAGAAAATAGCAGGAAGAAACGATATAGCCGAAAATTAAAATGAGGTCGATAGTTTTAATTTATCGTTCGATTAATTGACTTATCGTTTATCGCGACAGGCCTACAAGTACTGTGTGCGCACTTTTAGCAATATAATTTATGTTGTTGGAGAGTTTTAGGGGGTCAGTGCTCTGCAGCTGGACTGCAGCTTGTCTGTCCGAAGCAGCATCAAAAGTAGCTATTAGCTGCTATTAGCTTCTCCTACTTCTTCACCACTGCAGCCAGTTTGACACAGTCATTAGTTCAACATCAAACCTTCACAGCAGAGCAGACTAATTTCACTCGGTGTTCACATTGCAAATAAATCACATATGTAAAGCTGAGTACCACTATGGATGAATGCTTGCCAGTTGCTGTGACAACCTGTGCTAGCTACTTCAGTTTCTGACTGCGGCGGGGGAAAAGAGGAGGGGAAGGAGGGAGCACTGGGACACCCACTATAAGGAAACAAACTCATCCAGTATATCACTTTCGTTCTATGCAACCTCTGAGAGGTTGCCAGGAGACGGTGCTCTTTTGTTCCAAACACTAACAGAAAATGTTTCCAAGCAGAGATTTGATCTGAGCAGAGGCAAGTTTTGAGTGCAAGGAGAAAGCACAGTGAGTATTGGAAAGAGAGCAGAAGTTTTGAGTACAAGCATTACAAGTTTTGAAAAGCAGACATGAAACCTGCTTAAAACCTTTTGTTCAGACTGAAAATTTCAGAAAAATTCCCCCATAGTTTGGCAAATTTTGAAAACAACTTAAACATATTTTCCATTATGCCCACATTTCTACATGAAGGTATTTTTATTGGTCTGTAATCTAATCAGAAATGTTATGTTTTCATTAGCAACAAATCATCATCAGTAACAAAAAAAGCTTTACAACAGTTTGGAGGGAATTCATCGGTATGATGTGTTTAACACTGTTTAATGTGTTACTGAAATACATACATTTTTCATAGACATTCTAATGTATTGAAAATGCAGTCATTTTAGTTAAGGACAACTAGAGATCATCTGTGAAATTTTGATGCATAGAATCACAAATCTAAATCTAAACTGTGTCACAGAGAGTAAACACAAAAATGCATGCTTTATCTGTAGCATTGTTAATTAAAATGACACATTAGAAGTATTAAATATTAAAATTTAAGTCTTAAAATTAAATGTGATGACATTGTATTAGCTATTTGGTAAAACATTCAGAAAATACGTTCATTTTCAATACTTTAAGTATTTTAAAAAGACATTATTTATTTACCTTTACTCAAGTAAGAATGTTAATGTGGTACTTTTACTTTTACTCGAGTACATTTTGTTTGTTTATTTGCACTTTTACTCAAGTGCATTGTTTGCGTACTTCCTCCACCATTGCATTTTGGAGTGATTTCCGATCGGCTTTGTTTTCACATATGATTTTGAACTGCGCTAGAATTCACTTCAGTCGAACTAAATGTAGGTTTTTAGGCAGATCAGCGTTAGCTTTTTTTTGCCCGTATCACACTGCATTCACATTGAAGTGGACTAAACAGGGCTGGTATGAATACGCCCTTAAATCACAAGAGAGGATTGTATGAAATCTCCATGGAGTGTGAGCCAAAATACACATCCTACAAGAGAAAAAGAGGCAGTCAGGCTTACTGTCTCTCTCAAGTGGCTGAAGATGACAGAAGCTTTGTAGCCAGGATGTCTTTTTCCCAATGTGACGGCCTGTAAGGGTTAATAATAAAAAACGCATCTCTATCAAAGAGAGATGTAACAATAGAATCTGCGCTTGGGGCTGCCACAGAAAGAGCTAATCCATTTAATAATCGATGAAGAGCATAGCTGAAATCACCCCGTCAAGCTGACATTAAGTTCCAGAGTGCAATGAGGAGGAGCAGCGGCGCTTCGGTTGGTGCCCCTCAGCAGATAAGAGACTGGTTGACTTTTCCTGTGAGCTGACAGAGCTTAAGCAGGTCCAGGGACTTGTACAGCAGCTCTGTGTGTGTGTCAAAATGAGAGAAAAACAGGAGGCATGGTCTTATGGCAGAATCATTATGAGGTTGTTAAATGAATGTTCATGAAGGATTTCAAGATAAAAATAAATCAAGCTCAGCGGCTGAGTGATAAAAATCTTACAGAAATTCAATACCAGTGTTTGTGTGGAGAAGATTTAGATTCTTATGTCAGCAAAAATTCTAAGTGTTTTTATGAGAAAAGAAGTAAGTAAACTAATCTTTAATTTATTTTTTATCTGCTCTTGTAAGTAAGCACTGGATCGACAGAAGCACTGTTCCTGAACCCTTGTGACAGTGTAATGGCCAGTGATAATGCTAAACAACAAAAGCTTTCTAATTTAACCAGGAGAACGAATAGCCTTGCTAGCAAAATAGCATCAACGGCTGTGGCATCCTCCAACATGGAACCACTTTGCAAAAGTAGATGCAGAGATCTTGCTTCCATGTCCCAACTGATCACGGAATTATCTAAGCAGTGAAACAACTTTAAATTCCCTCCGCCTACGAGTGAGGGGACTGGTTCTGACAGTTTGAGATTATGCACCAAACAACAGATTGGATTACCCTTTTAGGAGTCCTTGGAGTGGGTACTGGAGAGTCCCCTTCCTGGGGACTCCCTTGTTCTGCTGGGGGAGTTCAACGCTCACATAGGAAATGACAGATAGACCTGGAGGGATATGGTTGAGAGGAACGGCCCCTCTGATCTCCTCTGATCTCAACCTGAATGGTGTTCTGTTGTTGGACTTCTGTGCTGGTTATGGACTGTCTATAATAAACAGCATGTTCAAGCACAAGGGTGTGCATATGTGCTCTTGGGACCAGGACACCCCATGCCTCAATTTGATGATCGACTTTATTGTCTCACTGAATTTGCAGCCGTATGTCTTGGACACTCCAGTGAAGAGAGGTGCGGAGCTGTCCACTGACCACTACTTGATGGAAAGTTGGCTCCTGTGGTGGGAGAAGATGCTGATTAGACCTGGCAGGCTCAAACGTATTATGAGGGTCTACTGGGAATGTCTGGGAGAGTCTCCCGTGAGATGGAGCTTTAACTCCCACCTTCTCCCGGAAGACTCTGAACATGTTTTGGGGGAGGTGGTGGACAATGAATCTGAGTGGACTATTTTCTGTGTCTCCATTGTCGAGGCAGCTTATCAGAGCTGTGGCCGCAAGATTGTCAGTGCATGTCAAGTCAGCAACCCTCGAGCCCGCTGGTGGACACCTTTGGTGAGGAATGCTGTCAGGCTGAAGAAGGAATCCTATCTGGCCTTTTTGGCCTGTGGAACCCCAAAAGCAGCTGATCAGTACCAGCAGTCCAAACGGCATGCAGCTTGGGTGATTGCTGAGGCAAAAACTTGAGCGTGGAAGGAGTTCAGCGAGGCCATGAAGAAAGACTACTGTCATGGAAAAGATTACAATAAGGTCACATCTGCTAGTCATGTCTTATGAAATGTTTATGAACTCTCACCAAAATAACTATTTGGGTTACATGTATGAGGTTGGACGGTTGTTTTCCACAGCTGCGTCAGGACCAGACCGTCTTGCCCCTTGTTTTCATTCCTTATCATTGTATAAATCTTACATGTTGTCTCTGCCTGGAAGAGCTTTGCAAGCCTTGCATCCAGACTGACTTGATTATTGATTGTCTCATGAGCTCTCTGAGTTGTGGACAATTCATGAATAAGCCTGATTGAGTGATTTTATCTGAACAGTGCTTGGAAATACTTTTTTTCCACGACACTACCGCATGGCTTTGAGGTGATTCTCACCATCCAGCACCTTAGGAAAGGACAGCACCAAAACTGTTTATAGTGGGGATGCTGACCTCAACTTGAGACGTTGTGGCCGGTGGGCAGAATACTTTAAAGACTTCTTCAATCCTACCGACATGCCTTCCATTGAGGAAGCAGAGCCTGGGGACTCTGGGTCGAGCTCTACAATCTCTGGGAATGAGGTCGCTAAGCTGGGTCAAGAGCTTCCCCCAGAGTTCCTTAAGACTGTGGATTTTGTAGTGTTGTGTTTTTGACGCAACGGGGCAATATTGCATGGAACACTGAACCAACTCCACACCTACATAATTAGTTAATAAAAATAAACATGTTAAAGTTCTCTGCGACAGACTGGCGACCTGTCCAGGGTCAACCCCGCCTCTCGCCCGGAACGCAGCTGGAGATAGGCACCAGCAACTCCCGACCCCGTTAGGGAGAAGGGTGACGGAAAATGGATGGATGGATGTCAAAGTTCTGGACCTTTCCATTACATACTTGCTGTGCAATATCAATACTCCGCTGACCGGAAATTGAGCGATAAGCATATCATAAAACTGATACAGCAACAGTCTTCTGTCAGAGACCTTTTTAAATTAAATGACATCAGACTTACATAGCAGACATTGAAAGACACTTTTCATCTTTCATTCCTATTCAGACACACATTCACACACTGATGATGGCAAGCTATTTGATTGTAGCCAGAGATCCAACCATTCTGAACATACTTGGATGATACGAGTTACGACAACATTAAGTTTCTCTTTGAGAAAAAAATTTTTTTTAATTAACTTTAAATGGGGGAACAACATACTTGTTTCATCTTTTACTTATGTGTATATGCAACTTTTTTTACACATGAAAAAATTGTCTTCAGCTCATTTATATGTAGGGAATTCTCAGGCAGATACTCTTTTACAGTGTGTCTTTTCAAAGACTTAAAGCTGGTTCACAGCTTTAAGTCTTTGAAAATATTCACAAATATTATTTCCCAATCCTACAGTCCAGATGACTCTTCAATTGAGGACATAACACAAGCCATCAAACTTAAACCCTGCAGCTGATTTCTTGCATTTCAGCATTTGAACTGTTCTCAGAGCAGAACTTCAGATTTGGAACTGGAAGTCTTGACATAGGTGGACCGGTGGTGGGGTCACACTAAATCCCCGCGGACCTGTTGTGTATTCATCTGGGCACCGAGCCTACAACATCAGGCACACATTTTTCAACTGGGCTTTTTTCCAGATGAGCACATCACTCAGCTGAACTTTGGCCAAGAGTAAAACAGAGTTCATCACTGAGAAAGGTGCTTGCAGGCTCACCTTTAAAGTGTATGAGTAAATTTTACATATGAAAATGCATGGTGTGCAGTTGTATTCTTTCCCTCTAAGTCAATTTATTGTGGAAGGTCATAATTTTTTCAAAAATGGTCTAATTTGTAGAACGTGTCTGTATTTAGTCTAAGTGTTTCAGGAACTCCTGATTAGGCCTGTCACAATGACAAATTTTGCTGGCCAATTAACTGTCCCAGAAACTGCTGCGATAAACGACAATATTGTCATTCTGAGACCATGCTTAGTGTTGTCTACATAAATTGTCTATTGAGTTTAAGAAAATGTATGATGATAACTATTTTATGACTCAGTTTTGCTACTTCTGCTCAAAAAGTAGCAGAAAAGTAGCGAGAAATAACCGACTGAACTATTTGCACTCTTGAACTGTCCCTACTGAGACAAATCATTCGGCTGGACCGCTCATCAAAATTACTAATGTTCTGCAAGAGCTGAGTGGCACTTCTAAGGGCTCTGAAGGTAATTCCCTCAAGATGGTGGTGTATGAAGCTGAGCACAGATTTGTGTGCCTGGATGAACTTACCTGACCCTCTGGATCCAGATGCAGTAATCCGTGATGTACAAGTCGTTCAGTATGTAGGCTGGGTCGTTCTCTCTGAAGATTTTGTGAATATTCAGCAGGCATTTGAGGACACAGGCTTTCCCTTGGCACGGGAACACAGCGTGGCAGGCAAATGGAAAAACAGTGTTATTTGAAGTCTACAGAGGATGAGAATGTGCTGTGGCTGCTGGCAGATGCAGCATCCATTTTAAGGCTCACAGTCTTTGTTCCATACATAAAAGCCAAGGTATGAGATGAGAGGGAAATCCTAGCATGCTGCAGGGTAATTTGATCCATATGTTACAAGAAGAGTTCCTGGGTAAGAAGGGACTAATTTGACTCATAGGAGACAAAGAACCTGAGTGTGTGTTTAACAACCTTGACACTAGAAACCTATTTCGGATTCCTTTTGCATTCTATTTAATGCTGGTTCTATCTAGAGTGTGTAACTTTATTATTGAGGCTGCATAATGCTGGTGTTTGTTGTGAAATGAGTTGTAAGGAAGTTTTGCACAAATATAAAAATTTGGCCCAATATCAAAATCCAATATTTTCACTGCAGCTGGGCCGATATTTACCAATATTGCACTTATATATACTTCCCAATCCTTTCTACACCTTGAAAGAAAACAATCATAGCGCTGAGTTCTCTGCTTCAGTTTAACTCCCGACAATAATGCAATGCATCACTGTCACTCTAGAAACAACCAGCCACAAGATGGAAATAAATACTGTAGTTGTTTTTAAAGTCTTTATTGCTTCTGGTGGCCTTTATTTGAGAGTAGTCTGACAGGAAAATGGGTAACGAGAAAGGAGGAAGACATGCGGCATGGGTCACCCATATATGGGTTGTACTTTACCACCACAGAATGCCCAAAGATGGGTCCCTTTTTTTTTTATTGGATCAATATCAATAAGTTGAAAATCACCAGAAAATTCTTGCCTTTGACACCGTTGACCAAATATTGACATTAGTGCAGACATATTATGTATCCCTATAAAATATGACTATAATTATCTAATGCCAATATGAATGCTGATATATTGTGAATCCCTATAAAAAAGTCTGTAAAATTGGTCCATATTGAGACCAACAAAAGCCACCAAGTGGTAGGCCATGTAAACTGACAGAGCAGGTTTAGCAGATGCTGAAGCGCATTGTGCAAAAAGGCCAACAACCTTTTGCCAAGTCAATCACAACAGACCTGTGGGCCTCATATTAGCTCAAGAACAGTGTGCAGAGAGCTTCTTGGAATGGGCTTCCATTCCATGTCCTGGATCAGCTGCATCCAAGCCAGTAGTGAGCAACTCCAGGCTCCGAGGGCTGGTCTCCTGCAACTTTTCAATGCATCTCTATTTCAACACACCTGAGTCAAATAATGAACTCATTCGCAGGACTCTGGATAACTTGACAGCACTTAGGAGGTGATTCAGCTATTGGATTCAAATGTGTTGGACCAGGGAGATATCTAAGAGTTGCAGGACACCGGCCCTCGAGGACCAGGATTGCCCACCCCTGAGCCAAGCCAGGATCAAGGGTGCTTTACCATCATGTGATGTAAAGCATCAGATGCAGTGGTGTAGAGCATGTGGCCTCTGAACTCAAGAGCAGTGGAAGCACGTCCTCTGGAATGACACATTGCGCTTCTCCATTTGATAGACGAGTCTAGGTTTGGCGGTTGCTAGGACAACGGTACTTTTCTGACTGCATTGTGCCAAGCGTAAAATTTGGTGGAGGGGGGATTATAGTGTGGAGTGTGGAGATGTTTTTCAGGAGGTTCATAAAGACATGGAGGGCAGAGTCTGGTGTGGGTGAACTTGGCTGGCCTGAATGGATTTACAAATCCATCATAATCAAGAGTCCTGACTTCAACCCAATAGAACAGCTTTGGGAAATTTTTTTTTCTTAGGTTTTTCAAACATTCAGCTCTACACACATTTCTAAAGATTCAGTTTTGATTAAGTTCAGGAAGATATTTAATTTTAACGCTTTCAGGAGATACAATCCAATTAACTCACATGACTTTCATACTTTATAATTACAAAATATCCTCACCCCACAGCTCAGGAGTTGGCATAAAGGCCTGTTAAAATACATCCAGCTGGACAGATACTTGAATGGAAGACACTTGACATAGGAGCCTACAAAATATTGCATCCAAGCCTTTGATGAGAATATTGATTTTCATACAATTACACTGCAATATCAACTATGATTCAATATGTTATGCAGCTCTAATTCAACTCATTGTCTGACTGCATTGTGCCACAGGTACAAGAGCTGCTTCTAACAGCTGCTCCATCCTGACATTTGATTCCCAGACAGATGAGAGATCAATGTGGCTGTTAGTTCTAGAGGAAAATAAAACACGCTAAAAAGTATTCGCTCATCTGCCTCTACACACCTAGGTCACGTAAGCATTTGGAATACAAGAAGTCAATGAGGTGAGTGAATGCCAGTTTGGATGAAATATTAGTAATATTTTGGCTCATCACATATTTTTAAAGGAAAAAAACGTGCAGGAAAGTGTTGTAAATGTCACATGTTGCCTCATACATGACATTTAACAATTAGTGGTTTAGCTGTTTACAAAATTGATCATTAGGTCAACAACATAAAATAGAGGCTCTGTATAGTTCTGCAAGCTGTGCACACCAAATTACGCCATCATTTTTCAAGGTTAGCGACGCAAAACGAGGATGCATGACGTGGTTGGGCTGCTGTTGACTTATAATCACAGTCAGTAGACCCACAACAGGTGACAGGAGTTCATCTCTGATATATGTTAAGTGCAATGAACTTGTACATGTCTGATTTGTGAACTGGATTTCAAAACCTTCTTTATGACATTACATTAAGAAGGTTTATGTAATGTCATAACCTTCTTTATGACATTACATAAAGAAGGTTTTGAAATGGCTCACTTTCTAGACACCAAAAAATATTGTCATTGTATGCTATTTTTAGAAGCCTTAATAATCTTTTATTATTTTGTTAAAATGGCAAAAAATAAGGGTAGTTTTTTTAAGTGTTTGGGTTGTTTTCAGAAGCAGTAGAGACCCAAATGGAAGTACAAAACATGTAAATTATTAATTTTGCATAACATGTTATTTCATGCGTAAACATTTTAACTGAAGAAAATTAACTAAAGTTTAAAAAGCAAATGTGACAAAAGATTTTGCATTAAAATGTATAGAAACTACAAAAGCCATTTGCTGTAAGTGCAAACTTCACCTGTCCCACTGCATGTGTGATTTGAAATGGTTTGGGTTTCCACCTCGGGTTTGCAGAACAACAAAAAATCTGCTACTACCATTCTGACGTATGACGTATGTATTTCCCAAAATTATCCACCAAAACGAGCTGCTCCAGCCTCCCTTTCAATCAACCATTTAAAAAGCTTAATGGTGTGGCCATCAACTCCATTAGGGCCAGAGAATCAGCTTTTCTTAACCTCCACTGAGTTGGTTGGCATCATCTACTGGCATTCCCGTACAATCCAAATAAACAGCACATGAACAGTGAGGAAAAGTTTAAACTAACATTTGGTTCTCATTTAAAACATGGGGTTATGCATGGGGAGCTGTGCCCTTAGAAGAATTTGGATCATATGAGGCAAAAGCACATATGCTTGCAAGACTTGGCCTTTTTTTCTCGACAGGAAGACTATATCATTTTCTCAGATTGTGGAAAACTAGAGCAAAGGTTACACTTTGATTCTAGCTAAATTGAAACAATCAAACTTTTTAAATTAGTAAATGTCAGGTAAGCTAAATCTCTCTACCAGCTTTGCAGATTTACAAGCATATTTGTCTATTTTTATTTGCAGAATTGAAAAACATCTGTCTGGCACTTTAAGTTGACTGAGCCACTCTAACACAACCAACCATTCTATCTTTGGCAGGATGTTTTGGTGCTTTTGTCTGCCCATAGGTGAACCTCTACACAAGTCTCAAGTGTTCTGCTGCCGCTAACATGTTTTCTTGAGGACTCCTCTCCAACAACCAAAAGCCTAACACAATGTTTCCCAACCCAAGGTCCTCAAGGCACACTGCTATGAATGTTTTAGATGTTTCCTTCCTTCAGCCCAGGTCATATGTTTTCTGAATGACCAAAAATTCATCCATAGAAATCCAGCTCTATGACACAAAACCCAGATGGAGAACTGAATGGTGATGACAATTGATCAGAATTGTGTAGGAAGACAATGGTCGTCAGGCTTCCAGTCTTGAGGAGTGCATGAATAAGAGATGTGCTGTTGATAGTCTCATACTGCAGCAAAATTTCCACAGTAGTCTTAAGTATTAGAGAAAAGTGATGTTTTAAAGCTTATTTCACTTTGGTCAGGGCAGATTCAGTTTGTGGCCTCAACAGTTTGTTGAGATTTTGAAGTGAAAAATCATTGGATCAGGGAACATAAAACCTTCATTTTTCTTTGTAAGAGCTTCAGTGATGAAATATTATTTCAAATGAACACCAATTAAAATGTTTTTTTACACTATTTTGCCAATGTTCAATTCCTAAAGGGTATAGAACGTTCACTCCCTTGGATGTTTTAACTCTTTTTATTGTTTTTACAAATCCATCATGATCAACAAAGTTTCAAAAAAAAAAAAAAACTAAGAGCAGTAGCAGGTTTTGTAAACCAAACAAACCTGCAGAAAGTGTTTTGTGTTTGTCAGAATTTTTCCAGTAATAATGAATGCTTGGAAGGTCTGAGAGACACAGCTTCCTCCATGTCAGGAGCATTTAATCTGTGACGGGACTATTGGTAAAAACCAATAAAAGAAAATTACTACCCTGAACGTACTCAGACTCGGTTGTACACTTTTTTGATTTTTCAATTACTATTATGCAAGTAGGTCAGCTTCTCAACATTCAGGAGACTACAGCATCTTCTATAAAGTATCTGGATGCATGAACAAAGACGTCTGTCGACTGGATCCTGCAGGTAGCATTTAGCTATCCTGTCATGTTTGTAAAAGAATGACATTATCCTCATGCTTGCTTCCATACCTCCTAACTCCAGTGTTCCCTACGCTCCCTACTCCTCCCTGAATTTCTGATTGCTCCTGAGTTACACTTCTGATGCAGGTGGAGGGCCTTTTTGGGAATACTTAACATCATACCTCAGGGCTGCTTAAATATTTACCACTGGATAGCATTTCCTCTGCAGCCCTAACCTGTCTACCACTGCTGAAAGGTTTGTTTTGCTAATACCTATGAGTGATTGTTTAAGCGGCCTTGTGAACGGAGTGGCTTAAAAAGGGACTGTGCATTAGTTTCCCTCACTATGACAAATTAATGAGGATGCAGTGTGCTGTTACAGTTTATTAGGGGAGAGCCACATTACTCATTTGAGCATAATGTTTGAACTATGAAGGAGTACAGCAAGAAACATGAATGAACAGGGTTGTTACACATTTCTATGTTGACTGAAAAGTTAGCTTGCTTGTTTGTGCGTTGCCTGGGTGGTTTATGGATGGACAGATCAGCAGGTCGATGAATGGATCCAAAAGCTACATTTTTATTTGCACCAAAAGTCGCAACAATTTAACAATGGAAATTAATAAATTCAAAAAGTATTTCTGCAAACTTGTTCCTTTTATTCAAGTTCCAGACTTTACGAGGAACCCAGAACAAAGCAGTAACTCCTACCAAAAGCTGGGCTTGAGTATTAGATTTTGTGAACTGCAAAAATATATTAGGTTGAAAATGGAAGTAGATGTTCGAATATAAGAGAAAGACAGTGTGGGAAAGAGTGACAAACTGTCTTTTCTCTCAGTCTTGAATACTAATCTTTCTACTCGGTGAGTTGACGAAATGCTAATCAAGGCTTAAAAGGCCTAATTTGCTGTCATTTACCAGTGTTAGAATTGTCACCAGCAGGATAATCTCAGCCTTTAGATGTACCAAGTGTGTTTACATTGTTGACTATTCACAGTCTGCAGGGCCGTCTTCCTTGTCAGACTAATCATGAATATACTTTAAGTTCATTTAGGATTAGTTCACTTGAAATGTATCATTTTAGAACTACTAATTTTGTGCTAATTGTATTTTAATAGTAATTAAGTTGTAGAAAAGAACAATTTAAAGTGTACTATCACATGCTTTTTGGAACAACTAAAGTTATACTTTGTATACGGCTTTTTATGTAACATTAACATGCTTGAATAGTATATTTTAATAAAAATTTTAATTAAACATTTTTGAAATTGCCATCTTTCATTAAGGAAATCTTTTTGTAATTTCAAATTTCACAATTACATGGAATTCCAATTACAAAGGATGTCCAGTGGCATGCCATGGGGTTTCAGTCAGGGCCTTCAGTAGGCGTGTACATCTGAACAATACACACATTGCGAAAGACAATGCAAAAACTATTCACCACACCAAGCTCCAGCCATTTAATGATATGGAAGTAAATAAAAATACTCCAAGTTAAGCAAATATATGTATAACAAAATACTTTAACAAAATATACACGCAACACCGCACATAATTGGTCAGCAATTTACCGAAATCTTTCTATGTTCCCCAGATAAGCTCAATGTCAATCTGAACTGCTCAAATAGCACATGTGAACAATTAAAAGAAATAATGTTTTGTAAAGTGTGTATGGGAATTTAATACAAAATAACACTCACTCATTACTTGTAAATAAAATCCATGCGTCTGTGCTAGTTGTTAGCCACTCATAGCGCTCATAGTTAGTTTTTAAAATGTCTTACAAAGTTCACGAAAGTATATAAATTTTGATTGGCTGATAATTTTGTCAGTCATACCAACTATGGCATATTTCATGGCCTTTTTGTCAAAAGGGTAGCTGAATTTTTACAGCAGGTCCTGAGGCAGAGCAGCTTGCCAGATGTGCCTAGGGCACATTTTTAAGTAGGAAATGAAAGTAAATATTCAATAATACCAATAAGTAACATGTTTGTAAAATAAAAAATGAAGTTATAGATACAATTTAATATGAATCAGACATTTTACACTTTTTCTTTCCAAATTTCTAGGACTAGCAGAGTTGGCTCTGACAGCCCATTATTGATGGAAACATAGATACTGATTGCTACTGGCTTTCTAAAGGTAACAGGTGCATTACTAGTCCCTTTTAAACTTTTATGTTGTGTGGTGCTCTTTGGTGACTCACCTGACTGTAAAATTTTAGTCGTGTCACAAACTGACGAGGCCACTAAAGCAAAGTGTCTGTAGAGGGGGTAGCACAAAACCCTCCGCCCAAAGGACACCAGGACGTCTCGTGAGCAGCTGTAGGTCTGCATGAAACAGAACATGACTTTGTGAAATGTATCTCACCTTAAAGTTAATATGTTGTCAATTGTCAATTGACAAAGTTAATTGTCAATTGACAATTGGAATCAGAGTTGGTATCCTGAAGGAAGAGGACTTAAACATGAAGTTAGATCTCAATGTCCAAAGTAAAGTCACCATTATTTCCTTTGTGTAACTTTTTTTTTAAAAACAGTTTGAATTAATTGTTTTAATGACACATTTCACAAGTTTCTTTCATTTGTTTATCAGACCCAAATTACTGCAGTTCCATCTGAGGACAGTCGGGATATAAAACCCATCGTTGGGTGTGTTTGGCTCATTCATCTACACTTTGCCACATAAAGTTAGCCCTTCTTACTTCAGTTTAATCTTGAAGTCATAGGGGCTTTTGAAAATGGTAACTATTGTCTATATGTTCAGACAAGTCTGTGGTTCATCTAGTATGTGAAAGAGCAAAAGAGATCAATTATTTTATCAGATACTACAAAGGACTTATCGTTTTTTACATTCCCAAGTTCCTCGGATTAAATATGAAGCTCTAATTACTCCTAACAACTACTCCTTTATAGAGTGAACCAAAAAGGGGACTCGTAGTTCTTAAACACTTCTGCAACCCTGGTCTCTTAATCGCTGCTTCTCGTTAATCACTGCATGCTGTCTCTGCTTTAAAGTTATTTATCCAGGCTTCCCGCTCCCTTCTCCTCTTGTAAAGGACGCGCTGTTAGCTTGAGGAACGTATGTCGGGGGTGGGAGGGATCGTAACCTTCCCAGGGGCTTGTTTAGCAGAAGTGTAAATAAGGTTTGTTGCTGCTGCTCGCCAGGGGACTCGGGAACACCAGCTCAGTCAAATGAGGACAAGTAAACACGAAGTATACCACTGTAGATGAAGGAGAGTCTGAGGCACGAAAACAGATATGGGAGTGAGAAAATGGTGATGGTGACTCGCAAACGGGCTGCCAGTCAAAGACAGAGCTGGCCATTGTTGAGATTAAGAAGGGAGGCGAAGATGGAGCTGGCGGGGGATGGAGGAGATGCTATGCTGATGGAGGCAGACAGCCCTGCCGACTGCCTGATGAGCATTAAAAGGGGCTGCCAGGAAGGCAAAGACCATTCTCTCCCTCAATGCCGCCGCTACCGACATAAAAAAAAAAGAGTCCACCTCTCAATCTGTAGTCACAGTCTCCTCCAGGAACCCTCGCCCGATCACATGAGCATATCCAATACCCATTAAAATATTCAAATAGCCTCTGGGAGGCAGCCTCTGACACAACTCCCTGGTGTTAATGACAAGATGAGTCGTGTCATAGACATAGACGGACTACTGTCATTCAACTGTACATTTAAAATGGGCATATTGTGCAAAATGTCTTTGCAAAGCTCCAATAGAAATAAAATAAATAAGTAAATAAAAGTAAATAAATAAGTAAAGATGATAAGCAGTGGACAGTGGACGTGTTGACTGTCAGTTCAGAGGAAACCTGACTTTTTTTCTATCACTATAGTGATTTAGTGATATAAATACAAGTACTCTGCAGTTGCTTTTCAAGTGGTTCTAAATTGTTTTATGCCCACTGTCTCAACCGGCATACTTCTTGTGTAGCAAATTCCTAAGTTTTTCGTAAGAGTTGTGATACTTCATAATAAAATTGCTGAAGCAAAAGTGAAAAGTACAGCATACTAAAATACTCCTGAAAGTAATTGTTTTCAAAAGAAGTTACTCTAGTAATTGTAATTGAATAAATGTAACTAGTTACTACCCAACTTTAGTCATACTTATGAAATTCAAAGTCCTAATTTTGAGATAAAGTCATAATTTGAACTTGAGATATAAATCAAGTTATATCTTATTTATACATCTCATTATTATGAGATATAAATCTCATAATAATTATGAGATTTAAATCTATAAGTATGAGTAAGTATAAGTAAGTAAATCCTATCTCCTATCTCAAAATCATAATTTTGAGATAGGAGATAGGATTTATTTTATTATTTATAATTTTTGATTTTCTGCATCATAAGTATGAGATTCAAAGTCATGATTATGAAATATGAGCTTCCATAAGATTGAGCACCCTTAATCTTATGGGTGACTGTGTGACTTTCCAGTTCATAATTGTGACTTAGAACATCAAAATTAGGGCTTTTTCTTGTAATTATGACTTCCTGCTGTTTTTTCTTTTATGGCTGAAATGAGAACCAGATACAGCATCTTGAAGCACCAATAGTTATTTATCTGCCAATAAATAGCATTAAAATTAAGCTTGGGAACATGAATGCATATGAACTGGAACATTTATTCAAAATTATTTTTTGCGGTCATCTTAAATATAATTGTTCAGTATTTAAAAAAAAGTAGCCTCACCTCCAGCCAGCACAGAGTACCGCTGAGTTTTCTAATAGTCCATGGTGACTCTACCTGCCGGGGAGAAATTAACAATTCTGTGACACTTTAAAAACAGAGGAGGAACATTTAGAGGAGGAGTTTTGATACAGTCTGTCTCTATTTTACAATTTCCCAAACAGAAAGAAAATTAATCTACGAGTGGTGCACCAATTTATCAACCAACGATTTATCTGTGCCTACTTACTTCATTTTGGGCGATTGGCCAATACTTGCATGTGAAGCTGATCTTGATCTTATTAATCTCAGCAAAGGTTTAAAAATCAACCATTGCTCTCTTCTGCTATACAGCGACAGAGATTTGACTGACAACCCTCCCATCGGTTCATGCTTGCAGTAATCACCCCGCTGTTGCCAGTGGGGCATCAGACAGGATTGTTATATCCCAAATCTTGGATCGTTTGAAATCTCAGAGCTTCCAGAAAGAATGGAAATTGTTATTTAGGTAATTCTAACTGACCCAAAGAGAAGTTTGGTCTGATTTCACTTTAGACAGGTGTATGTGTCTTCATCTGGCGTATGTAAACTTCTGATTTTAATTGGAACTGTTTCTCAACAGTGCACAGTTGGTAGCACTGTTGCCTTGCAGAAAGAAGGTCCTGGGTTTGATTCCTGGAGTCTGCATGTTCTCTCTGTGCATGCATGGGTTCTCTAAGGCTTCATCCCACAATCCAAAAACAAGACTGTTAGGTAAATTAGTCTCTCTAAATTCTCCTTAGGTGAGAGTGTGCATGATTGTTTGTCCTGTCTGTCTCTGTGTTGCCCTGCAATGGGTGACCCTCCTTCCTATTGATCTCGATATAGGCACCAGCATCCCTCGCCACCCCTCTAAGGATAACATGTAAGATAATGAATGGATGGATGCTGCTCACCAGGAACTGCCTTCACACTTACATTGTGTTCCCCCTCTGCACAACGCACTTCATAGCAGTACGCCAGCAGGATGTCAAGAAGGCTGAGCCATGCTTGGCAACGAGATGTCTTGTCCAGCAGGAAGGAGCGGTTTGTAAATTTTCTCAGCTGCTCTTTCTCTTCATCACTAAAAGAGACGGCTTCAGAAAAAAAAGGGATATAAACATAAAACTAACTCTAAATGCTGTGAACATATCACTAGGTATGAAAGTAAGTTTTACCTCTGCTTTACTGTTCCAAACCAAAAAATAATGTGTGTTTCAGTGTATTCACAACCTTGGACTTTCTCACAATCCTTACACCTTAATTTTTTATGTACTTGTTTTATGCAACAAATCAAAACAAAAATATTTCTTAAGAGCAATTTTGGGGGAGGGGGGTCAGCCAAGTCACAGTGAAATGTAACGTAAAATGTGGTTTAAAAATGTGTTCAAGCTGCAGAAACACAAATTTTTCTCAGCAAATAAATTATTGAGACCTATAGAAGTCAAATGTTTAGGACATGGTTCAGTTTGGTTCAATGTCACTGATGTAATCTCTGCTATACCTTTAACAAATTCAAGACTGAATAAAAAACAAGTTTTAATGAGTAACTCCACTTAATAAAATTCCTCATAAATATTGATTTATTGTAGTAGCTCTCAATACAATGCATTATTGTTATTTATTATTTAAATGATAACTTAAGTTGTTTTATTTTGAAACCTCTTTTGGACTTGCCATGTCCTGAATGACTGAGTAGAAGCAGGTAAAAAAAACAAATATCTGGGAAATATAACTTAACATAAGGCTCAAAGCACCAGGGTTTTCTAGAAAAATATTCACATTTTATTTTGTGGATTTCAAGATGGTAAGAAGCAAAGACATACTTTCTTCTAGGATTGACCTCAATTTAGCTCTGCTTATCTTCCCATAAATAAGCTGGTTTAAATATGATGCATCCCCATAACATGACACACCCACCAGTATGTTTCACCATGGTGATGGTGTGGTCAGGGTGATGCATGCAGTTAGTTTACCACCAAAAGCATTGGCCCAAAAGTTCCAATTTTGATCTCTGAGCAGATTCCATATGTTTCTGTGTTCTGTGTTCCCAACATCCTTATTGTCCCTTTCCTTCAACAATGGCTTTCAATAGGCTGAATATGTAGTCAGAACTGGGATAATCGCAAAAATGCCCCCAAAAGTCGGAATTCTCCTCAGCAAGTGGGGCAAAGTCCAACTTCTCACAGTTATGACTTACAAGACTGACTTCAGGATTCAATATGGCCACTTCTCCCAACAATAGTAAGACGTGGTGGGATCAGGTTTATTTTACAAGACACACTCGCAAGAGTCCATCTAAAATTAATGCGTCATGCATTGTTTTTAAGTCTTAAGTGAACAAATTAAAAGTGGGTTTTGTGTTGGAAAGTAAAACTTAAGACAGCATTCATAAAAGGTGTTGCAAGTAATGGCCACTCTGGGGTTCACATGTTGAGATCCTGAAATTTCAGACAATGTCAAACCTGCTGCGTTTGTTTCATTAAGTGGTTTGTTCTTTAATGTTCTTGGGGTATTGTTTTCCTTCCACTTAATAATCTGCAACTCTATGTTCGCCTTTCACATATAATTCTAATGAAATACACAGGAGTTTGTAGTTGTAAGGTGACAAAACGAGTAAACCTTTACCAGGTCGGTAACACTTTATTTGAAGGAGTGTTCATAAGACTGATATGACACTGTCATAAATATGACACAACACTTATTATGAACATGAAGTCTTTATGAATGTTTATGACTATTATCACCACGTGTCATTTGGTAAATTGTGACACTTTAATACGAAGTTGGCTCTTTTAATATACTTTTAATGCAATTTTTAAAGCAATTTTGCATTAAAAGTGTCATTATTTACCAAATGACACTTTGACATCAGTCACAAACATTCATAAAGAATTATTCATGTTCATAACAGCTGTTATGTCATGTTTGATAGTGTCATGTCAGTCTTATGCACACCCCTTCAAATAAAGTGTTACCTGTGACCAGCATGTATCAAGATAATAAGATCTGATGTACTGCTGTAGGAACAAACAGCTTAATCAAAGCAGATCTAGTGTATTAAGTCAATGTCTATATTGAGTTGAATAAATATGAGATGCCATTTTGCTAACTTTATGTTCAAGTTTGATTAAACAAAATTAAGCTTTCTATACAGAAAGCGGTGCAGAGTTCATTGGGGCTAAACTGCTTTTTCTCATAGTAGTAGTGTAATGCTGCGACCTGCAGCATTGCACTATTTCTGTGCTTAAAACACATTCAGTGTACAAGCACACAATATAATTAAAATGAAAAGTAAAAGATTACTTACCACACTTTGGTTTTCAGTTGAGAAAAAAAATGTATATCAACAAATGTCAAATGTGTATTTTTGTCACTCTGAAACTAAAAGTTATATTATATAGTCATACAGTAGAGCGAACTACTTCAAGTCTTTATTTCTGGTCATTTTGATGATGGCTTACAGAAAAAAACCCAGGAATCAATGTCTCAGAAAATAAAAATATTGTGAAGGAAACTCACTAGTAGTTAACTTGAAATATTTGCAACCGTTTCCTGAGCCTCTAATTGGTCTCTCAAGCTGTTTCCAAAACAAATGTGCACAAAACTTTGCTGATATTTTGATAATAAAACCCCCCCCAAAACAAAATAAAAACAAATCACAATTGCAGTGTTTCCATTAAGAAAAAGTGAAACAGTTTGTTCATGAGATGTCATTAAAAAAACATGGCATGCCATCATCCTCCTGTCATTTCTTCGTCTTTTCTGCCAGTCGTAACATCTGATTGCTGATCAGGTCTTGTGATGTGAAAAAAAGTGTTTTTATTGCAGTTTTGCAAAACAAATTAATTTTAATGCAGTCGATAAACCACCTAAGGTTTTTCACAATTGGCATGTTTCCATTAAGGAAATTAACTTTTGTAATTCAAATTAGTGTAATTTTAAAGTCAATGAAAATGCAGCTAATATTTGAGTCATGGATCCATTGATTTTCTAACACCCTTCTCCCTAGTGGGGTTATGAGGGGTGCTGGTGCCAATCTCCAGCTAACATTCCGGGTGAGAGGCGGGGTACACCCTGGCAGGTCGCCAGTCTATCGCAGGGCAACACAATATTTGAGTCAATCAGACACAATTCTGGGGAAGACTGCCAATTGAACAGATGTTCAGAAAACAGTCATTGAGACTCTCCACAAGGAGGGGAAGCTACAAAAGGTCATTGCTACAGAACCTTGTTGTTCAAAGAGTTGTGGGAGCACACAAAAGAGATAGGGGTTAGGAAAATGTGGATTCATCCCAACTGATGTGGTGATCACAGTATTTGTTCATAGTGACATAATTTATATTTATGGGAATGCTATTTTGTCACTATTTAACAATAGTGACAATTTTCTGATATTATTCAGGCCTCATTTGAGTGTGTATTCACACCAAGAAAGTCCTTTGGTCGATTTGTTTGGTCCAGACCAAAAGAGGAGTTTGTCTTTTTTCCATTTGGTGCAGTTTCTTTTACATTGTGTTTTCTTTTTTTACATTTTACATGTAAAACTACAGTTTGTAGTAGTTGTGCATTACAATTTGTAATGTGCTTTAGTACAATTTGTAAGTAAACCCACATGGGTGTCGGATCATTACTCCCAGTGGGCAGAAATGACAAACTTCAGAAGTCCTGCCTGCCACATTTGTACTGCTACTACAACTGCGGCTCCATTTGGAATGTCAAGACCAGCTCATAATTTTTGAACGACATTGGCAAATGCTGAATGAGATGAGACATTCTGCATGTCTTAACCCACAACATGCTACCAGCAACATCACTAAGCAGAAGGCATCGAATCAAGTACAATTTCTGTCTAATCAGTACACGTAGTAATAGCGTTAGCAATACTGAATGCCTCATTTTAATTATAATGCCAAGCAATGGTAACTTGTAAAGTTCAGAAAGATATGCAGTTACTTTAGTTGGTCTAGATCGAAGCTGGACTATATTCACACCAGAGGTGAACTGTACCAGAGTTTGTTTGAGTGTACTCACACATGAACATAACGTCTGAATCATTTCTCCCGTTATATCTGGTCTGACACCTTAAGCATATTATTAAGTCTGTAGGCATTAGGCCTGTATGAGATGGCTGAAAAATGTATCATGATATAAGCATTCAATAACAGCCGATATCAATACATATTGATTAGCTTTTTGGTTCAAGTAACTGAAATACTGCCAAAATGGTGACATGACCCTTCTTGTTGTATCTGTAGTTTTCACTCCACGCAGTCGATTTTTATTTTTAAGTAGTCATGAGGCACAATGACAAAACCAGATAGTGCTGTTGTGCCATTTAAGCAATAGGTTGTTGCTAGATCACCAAAGAGTGAGTGAGTTAGTGGATGCTGGCTGTGAGACGTTGAGCAGTTAAAGCCTACATCTCACCAGAATACTGTGCAGTTATTGAAAATTCTAATGGATGTATTTTCTCTTTGTAGTTATGCACTTTATACCATTAATGATTTATTGCTCTGACCTAGTAGGTATAATTTTAATCTGTATGAATTAGATAAAATATTGACAGTAAATTCACACTTGCAAGTCAAATCAATTTGAGGAAGATTCAAGATGTAATATTTCTATTCATGCCCATGATAAGTGCATGTAAGCATGCTAAATGGGTCAGTTCATGTAAATGGAATATCCACAAGGTTGAAGATTTCAGTGGATACCTTAACAAAATTACCTCAACAAAACTCATAATCAAGCTAATACCGCAGGCAGGAACTGATTTAGCTTTCAAGGACGATGTGACTCCATGAGTCTTTCAAGAGGTGGACAACCAAAACTGACTCACGATGAAGATTATCCTCCACCTCCTTATCGAGAAGTTCAGCAGAAAAGTCAATGCTAAGCACCGCAAGCACAGCTGACAAAGCCGCAGTGTATTTAGACAGGTCAAGCGAGAATGTCCAAGTGTGAACATTCTACACATCCTTCAGATCTAGGAAGATTTTGCTCCAACATATAGCATCAGACAACAACAGGTTAGACAGGAGGAAAATGCACTCAAATTTCTTACATCGGCGCATATGTTTTATGTTTTTGTGACGCCTTTTTGCAGTGGGGTTAGAAAAACAAGTAGAGGTGAAAATTATTTTCACACATTAACAGTTTACTGGTCAAAACAGTGTGCCTTTTTCTTCGCCTCGTTACGTCAGATTAATAAAAACCTGACAAATTTACACAACGCTAAACCGGCAACCTACAGTAAAGTCTGTCTGCTGCAGCTCTTGACTGAGTTTGTGGCTGCAGTGCAAGAAAATTGAATTAGAGTGAGTAAAATCTGCAATATCCATATGTCTGATAGCTCAGCCTGGAGAAAAATATAGGGGTTCTGCATGCGACAGTGTTTTTGAAGACTTCTGAAAATTAATTAACCAGTTCCTTTTGAAAGAAACCTCTGCTTAATGGGGATCTGCACCAAGCCTAATGGGGCGATGCAACAGACTTCAATCCCATTTTAGCAACCTAAAATGGGATTGAAGCCTTTCAGCGCTTTCGCTTAGCGCTGAAAGGCATGCTGGATGTCTGCGGCGGCAGCGGGCTCCCAGCTTGCCTTGCTTTTTATTCCCCTCCCAGCTCCGTAGGAAACAGCTGAAAGCAATTCCTTGCTCTGCGTGAGGATGAAGAGTCTCTGCACTCGATCTCTGATGTGTATACTGTGTTGGCTAAAGCAAACAGACAAACACACACTCAATCTCTCTCTGGCTGCACTGGGAACTTGGCTCTGCTGCAAAGGAGATTCCTGCTGCATTACGTCAATTCTCTGCAGACGTTACCTGAGTCTCTCGTCAGTGCAGCCGCAAAGGGGAGAGCACAGCCAAGTGGACATAAAAGCCCACATGGAGAAGAACATTTGCTGCACACATGCACTGAAGTTGGGCTCAAGATGCAAAATGAAAAAAAAAAAACAAAACAAGAAGTGACTGGAAGAGTTAGTTGACACAGGTTGAAGGCACATCAGCAGCACAAATTTCAGCATAAGTAGGAAGTTTATGATTGAAATGATACAATGCCTTGCAAACGTGGAAATAGCGTTTGATCTAATCCTGCTTCTCTTGAAATCAACAATCATCTACTTTCTCTTGTTCACAGTTAAGATAAGATGATGGTTCCCACACCATGACACAAAGCAGTCCACCAGCTCTCTGTCCTCTTGTCTGTCACTGATAAACCCAACAACTGCAGAGTCATCTGAGTATTTCTGGAGATGACAAAAGTCAGACTTGTGCTGGAAGTCTGAAGTGTAAAGAGAGAAAAGGAATGGTGAGAGTATAGTTCCCTGTGGTACTCCTTGTTCGACACACAGTTTTTCACTCTTACAAGCTGTTTGTTTAGCAACTTCTGGTCTCGCTCCACCCTCGCCAGATTAATTTCCCACTACCAGATCTGGGTTCTGCCCAGGTGTTCTCAGATTTTTGTATCTACTTCAGGGGTAGTACCAGCAGCACTGATCAGGGTACAGCAATTAAATAATTTGATTGACAGCTGACTGTATAGTAACGAAGTAAAAATACTTCACTACTTAAAGTAAGTATATTTTGGAGTACTTCATACTTTCCTCGAGTATGAAATTTTTTGATAACTTTCACTTTTACTTCACTATATTTCCGAACTTAATTGCATACTTTTACTCAGATACATTTTCTTTGTGTGGTTTAGTTACTCGTTACAAAAAAGTGAGAGAGAGAAACGCAAATGTTTTGACCCACCTACTGATTGACTGCAACAAAGTCAGGAGCCGACTTTGATGCCTGGGCTTGTTCATCACCACCAATAGGATGCACCTGTTTCGCTTCTCCCATTAAACACCAGGTTAACAAAAAAGCTCTCCCTCTTCAGATGCCAAATAAGTTGCATTTCCCTCCCAATTCATTTTTTCTTTTGCATAATGACCAGTTGTGTGCACTTATAGTTTGTGAAGTAGAGTAATCGTAACGGCTTTTTTTCTTCATGTTGGCCGCATTTTCTGTACCATTTATTTTTCTCATTTTCAGCACTGACCTTACTGAAAGGGAAAACTTAAAGCTTACAAAAACTTTATTTTCTGTCCTGGAGGGTTTACTAAGAAGCTGGTTCAGTTGTAAAGCAGGTTAAGTTAACCTTGTGGTTTAGGTAAAGCACCTAATATTCTTAACTAAATGATGCCGCAGGTTTATCTATTAGCAGGTTTAATTTTGCCTGCACTTGGTTGTGTACATTATTTTAAGTGTATTTTACAAGTTTACCAAAATATAAAAAATGTCATTCAAACTGCATTTGCCTTGTTTTACTTTTTACTTATACTTTTCATTACATTACTTGAGTACATCCATTTTTACAGTACTTTCCATACTTAAGTACAAGACGATTCAGATACTTTAAGACTTTAACACAAGTAACATTTCAGTCAGTGACTTGGACTTTTAACAAAGTCATATTTTGGAGAGGTACCTATACTTTTACTTGACTCTGAGATTTCAGTTCTTTATACAACACTGCCATATTCATTGATTAGATTGTGATTCACGCTGCTGAAAACTGCAAACAGCACTTAGCTTTTAGCAGTTAACGTTCAGCTGTGGAGCATAAGGGGCAGTTTAATTATGAGTTTAATGAGGAGCAGCGACAGGAACACACAGGTAACTTTTGCATCAGAATGACCGTGAATTAGCAAAACATGGATAATAAAGAAGAGAAAAATGGTGCACCTGTGATCAACTTTCTGACAAAGCTGTTATTTTGCATTGACAGTGTGAAACACCAGAACCACATATGAACTTGTGATTTGAATTTTATTTTTCATTTGGATTAAAAAATAATAAGAAAGCTTATGAGTGGCTATTGATTTACATCTTTTGATGTAAAAAGATGTGAACCTAAGTCCAAAAGGTTGCACATATTAAAAGACAAAATGCCAGAATATAATTATATGTACAGCAAAATAATCAGCTGACAGAAGCTTTAACCATTTGGGCCAGCAATAGATTTCTATAAAGCACAATGAAATATTTATTTATTTTGGTCTATCAGAATACAAATACACAACAACATTAACAAAGCACTACAACATTAACAAAACGGAAAAGGTATGTCCACTTGAAGACCTGAGAGATCACTGAGTGGACGACAGTGCTTTTGAACCGGAAGTTATCGCTTGAGCGATACGTTATAGCGTCTGCCATAGTGAAAGTGGCTAATTTGCCAGCAAGCTAATACAAATAAATGGACCAAACTTTGTAAAGTGACGTTCTGCAAAGTATTTTAAATCAATGAATGTTACTAACACAATCTCTCACATACTTATTATACATAGGAATAATAAAAATAAATACAATTAAAAAAAATTGAAAATAAGGATGTTTCAAACTTAATTGTTTTGGGGCACAATTACATTGGAAACAGCTGATTCTGATAAATCCTTTTTATTGATGATCACACACACACACCTTTACAGTGTGTATTCACTAGATTGTGAACAAATTAACACAATTCCATAATTCAATATGCATTTGCTATTTCAAAACACAAATAAAGAAACATAACTTCATTTGAATTTTTAGGCATTTTATTGTAAAGACAAACTTTGATAATAGTTGTCAAACATTAGCTACAGATTTTTACTTTATAAAATATTTATTACAGTGTAACATGTCAACTGTGCTATAGACAGCAGTGTGAACGTAATCTAACAGATTAAATTATTTTTAATTTCTCTACATAAACTGTCATAATACCCTAATACTTAAAATTGAGATATTTCACTTAAAATACACAAAAAATTAAAGAAAAAAAAGTGTACAGTACAATTTTTTTTATATCATACTGGCAACACAGAGACAGGCTGGGGTTCAGTTTGCTCTTCAAGCCGGGGACAGTTCGGTGACTGGGGCTTCTGAGACATCTGGCTAGCCACAGGTTAAAGCGAGTGATAAAAATGATCTAACAGTGTAGTAGAAAATACCTCCCTGATTCATTCACATTCAGGAAAAAAAAACATCTCTTCACCATATGGGAGCATTGACTTAGCATCTAAACACACATTGCGGAGATGAGCTGCGAAACAAAAGTCTGGAGAAAATCAGCTCCAGTTCTGATCTTTATGGACCTGTCCTGATGAAATCCCTCGGTCTCCACGCTGCTCTCTGGATTAATGTACTTTCAGTCCATTTCAGATTCGCTGTTATATCAAACAAATTACTGTAATCTACATAAACTATAAGAAACATCTTACAAACAATTGACATGCCTTAATGTAAACATGTTTGACCACAGACAAACAGTGACTTGTCCTGCGAACTTCTAGGTAACCAAGACAACAATAAATAAATGGCTAAAGCACCCGCTACAGGTTTCTCATTGCCTCTCCCTCTTTAGAAAAACAATGCAGTATGAAAAAAGTTAGCTAAGCTAAAAATAATCAGAGTAGTTAACTGGGCCAATGTAGCTACAAAAGAAATATTTCTTGGTTGTTTAGAAGTTTGTTTCACCATGGAAATGCACAGTACTCGCCACCAGTCAAGAGAGTCTGCTTGTACATTTACATTATTATTATCTTTACTTCTTACCTGTGAAAGGTTAAGGCACTTTGTACTGTAAAACCGTTTAAACTAGTCCACACAGCACGTTTCCTCCACTGCCACTTTCAAGATGGCAGTGACGTAAGTAGGACTCAGCGTATACCTATCATGTCTATTGTCCAATCAGCGATTTCTCAGGTCTCCAAATGGGACATACCCTTTCCATTTCGTTTATGTTGTAGTGCTTTGTTAATGCTGTGTTTTTGAATTTGTAATTGTGCTTCGTTAAAGTCGTTGTGTTTTCGAATTTGTTGAAGTGGCTTGCACCTCAGGGCCACCATACACAACTGCTGCAGCTCACATCCTGACCACAATAGTGAGTAACAGCTCGGATAATGGAAAAGCTCTCTACCTGGGGAAAAACCGAACCGCACATTAATCCGTTAGTGCGCAACTTGCCAATGGAAAAGCACCTTTTGTCAGGTAGTCATACATCCAGATGATTGTTGAGTGTCCACCTGTGTCTCCTGGGTTTCTGCAGATAATAGTGGGTTTGTTGAAGATGCAAGATGGTGTCTCTGCCTCCATGGTGACAAGCAAACTGCAGGTGGTCCTGATTTCTTACTGAGAGGTGGGCCAGCACAAGTCTCTCCAAGACTTTCATGATGTGGATTGTCAGGGCAACAGATTTATAGTTAATGATAGTTTTCTTCTGCACTGGAACCAAGCAGGATATCTTCCATAACAGAACCTTCTCTTGGGTCAAGCTAAGCTTGAAGAGATGTTGTTCTGCAGCTTCAGAACTTCAGGACTCTGGAGCTTCTAGAATTGCACCGCAGCTGGAGAGGCTGAACCATAGAAGTAATTATGTTTTTTAGATAGAGAAGCTTGATTTTTTTCATAGCTTATCTGTCTCATTTTATACTGTCGGGACATAGTGACACTTTAGTTTTTTTGTGTTTTTTTCTGTGTACTCCAGTAGCCAGTAAGTGATATTTTGTTGCCAAATTCACTGTTGTGTATTTGTGCAATGACAATAAATTACGTCCAGGTCTAATTTATTGAATGGGTCTGTAAAACCCAATGAAGTTTGGAGCTCAAAATGTAAAAGTTCACTGGGTGTGAATACATTTGCATTAATTGCATTGATTTCACCAAATACAAGCATGGATTTTGCAGAGTGACGATGCTCCACCACAACTCATAAAAACCTAATTACTTAAATCCACACAGTAGCGATATGAAGCCGAATGATTTTCTATCAATTCTGTAGAGCCAGTATTACTCACCGCTATGGTCATTCATCATTACCATGAAGCCTGTCAATTCTATTGGGCATTAACCATGAATGCGTTTTGGAGAGCAGAATTATTGAAAATTAATTTCTGACCTAATTCCTCCAGTTGGAAATGGAGCAGCCTGGCTCGTCGCTGCTCTCTCCAATTCCAGATGGCATGACGGCATGAAGCAAAATATGCTTCAAAAAATGCTGCTGTGAGTTGGAAAGCTCTCCTGGGCTTAACTCTAAAAGCCAGAGGTCAAAATGCCACTTGATCTGGGCCCTATGATTGAGTCCAGTATCAAATCAAAGGGGGCGTGTGACGAAGGGACTCTAAACACTGGAGCTCTGTGTCAACATATGGCCTATTCTCTTATCTGATCCCTGGGTAGGGATCAGATTTGTTTACACATCCAAAAGGAAAGTGGAAGAGATACAAAGAGTCTGAGCTGTCAGGACCACTTATACCAGATTGGTGGGTAAATACAGACTCCCCTGCCCCCCGGAAGACAGCTGCGGCCTGTCATTGGGCTGGACAGGACAGCACAAAGAAGCTGCTTTCTACTTTATTAGCACCAGGGAAGTGCAGTGAGGTTCATTGCTGGTGAGGCACGACTTAATCATAATCAGATTTACAAATATACGGAGATTTCGTGCATGTGGACAACGCTGGATGGCAAAAAGAGTTGCATTCTTTTATATGTCATCATCCATAGCCACACTGCTGCCTAGAATAATTTTGTTAACTCAATGAAACTTAAAAATGTAGGTATTATTAATTTAGTGTTAAGCTACATAGTAAAGGGAAAACCCTTTGAAGTACAACTCAAAACCACTTCTTTCTAGCTCTCTCTAGCGGCCAAAGCAACTGACACCAATGCAACTTTATGTTTCAGGATTCAACACCAAAAACACTCAAATATTTCCAACATAAAGAACAGAACATTCAGTGCATTGTAGTAGCTTGTTTTTAGACTTAAAGTGTATTTTGCAATTATTAATAAGTGATTGCTTTGGTAGATTATAGCTACCGTTGCTAAAAGCTAATCTAACAGCAGTATGCAGGTAATGTTTCTTTTCTGCATTTTTTATTTATTTTTTTTTACACACTCTCGGCAAAATGCACTTTTCATCAAAAAACTAAAAAAAAAAACATTTATTGCCATCTTACTTTTACTTATAAATAAAGTCCACGTGCTGCTCATTTTGTACAAAAATATTAGTTCATTCAAAACCAAGTTTACCCTTCAAACAAGTGGAGAAAAGATGGCAAAGAAAACAGAAAAGGCAGTTCTAGGAGAACATCCACAAAGCCTGTCTTTTCTTGTAAACCACTTTGCTTGAAAAGAGCGGCTACCCTTCTGTCTCGTAGTTTGAAGTAAACCTTTCAGCTCTGCCACTCATGACCACAAGTCACCGATCAGCACCCATGTCCACAACAATCTGTCAGGTGACATATATATTAGATTTAGCAGACAGTAAGAAAGGAGGTTGTGGAGAAAAAAATAAAACTCACACACAAGACTTCTAATTCTTCAATTGAAATATCAATTGGCTAACTGTTAAAATCATATGCACGGCATTTACGATTTGATGGCGAGCCACTTAAACTTTCTGACTGATGCCATTCTTCAGACTCAGCCAAGACTAATGCTATTCAAGCTGTCAGTCAAGCCATTAAGTTTAATTTGGCCCATTTATCTACCACTGCGCTCTTGACTGAGATGCTCTGTCTCAAAAAGCAGATCAAGGAGAAGAAGAGGGGTAGGGGAAAAAAAGGCTTGAAACTCGACCAGTCAAAAAGAAAAAGAAAAAAAGAGTGTGGCAGTGGAACCAGGGTAAAGAGAGAGACTCATATACTGAGGCTTTAGCTTTAGTACTCTACCGTTACTGGTTCGAGTCCCGGCCAGATTATCTTTGTTCCCCCCGCTCTCATATTCTGCTTTCTTGTCTGACCACTGTCACATAAAGCCCAAAAATACTTTTTAAAAAAAAACAACCAGACCCCTCCTGTGGCACAGAGGTGGTGCGTGCCACCCACACACGGAGGACTTGATCCTTGACAAGGCTGTCACGGGTTCGAGTCCTGGCCGTTGACCTTTGTCACAACCCATTCTTCTGCCGACTCGCTATCAAATGGATGCCACTAGAACCAATAAAATCCTTTTAAATAAAAATAAAATAAACATGACCAACAGCCTATTCCTCCAGCAAAACTGTGCAATATGTTTAATCTAAATCTGCTCTTAATCTGATGACATTGGAGTTCTGCACTTCTGCTGTAGCAGTAAACACCATGCCAGCTTAAATAGAGGACGTGCAGGAAATAGCAGGCCATTATTAAACACCCTGGCATGAGCAAGAGTTCACAAGCTATCACCTTAGTGTGGAGAAAATGCTGCAATGGCCTCTGGCTATTGGCACCACAGAAATTAAGCAGGGATTGGATAAGAATGGGAAGTGACTGCAAAAAGAGAAGCTGAATTAAAAGCAGAATGAAGACGGTGGGCGAAGACAAGCTGCGTTCCAACTTGCCACTCGCTGCACCATGAATGCTGGTGTTTAAACTGGCCAAGAGGCAGAGCAGAGATGAAGTGATTAGAGAAGGTCCAAGTTCAAACCCTAATAATGGCAAGTGTCTTTTCTGCTAAAGAGCCCTGAGGCACTTTAACAAAGAGTGCAGCTCACTAACAAATGAGCTGATGTCTCACTCTCCCAGAGGAGGACAGCAGGGTAAAAAAAGCTCAAGTGTCCTTGTAAGAGCCATATGATTGAAATAAGCAATTAATGTTGTGGCAGGAGCACACGGCTTTCAGACTTGGGTGGTGGGTGTGGCTGTCACTAAGGTATGAATGGGAGCCATACTGGCATGCTGGCTTTGTATGTATGGGGAAATGGGTGCGCAGGTGGTGGTCATAATTTTTGTTGACCGTGCTATATTGTTGCTTTATTGTTGGCACCATTGTATGCTTTAGCTTGGTCAGTATGTGTCAGTCCTGTAAAGTCTGAAGTTATGGCAGTCAAAGTGGAATAAATTGATGACTGCAACAACAAAGAAGCGGCCTGGAGTGTATTGAAGCACGAGTCTGACAGTTTGAAATTCACCGAGTTAACCCAGTGCGGCCATCTACAACACTATTAGTTTGCCACACAATTAGTCCTTCTGAGTATCAATGTGTTGTTAGACAACCATGATGGTGTCTGGCACATACAATAGTCAACTTTAAGGTTTCTGTTTACACCTCTACATATGGACTGTTTCAAGTGTGTCCACGGAAGATTTCAAGTGGTAGTCCTGGCAACAGAAAAATAGTGAAAACACCCACGGGCAACTGTGGCTCTGTGGGTAGAGTAGTCATCTTCCTCCTGTCACATGTCCATGTGCCCCTGGGCAAGGCACTTAACCCTTTAACTTGCCTACCGATCTGCATATTGGTGGACAAATGTGTGTGCATTTGGGAGTGCCAATGTGAATGTGACTCCAGTGTAAAGTGTTGTCAGTGGTCAAAATTATTGGAAAAGCGCCTTATAAGTTCAATCCGTTCACTTTTAGTTTTTCCAACTGTATGACAAAAATCTGTCTAGATCTTGCAAAAACAAAAAAAAAAAGAAAAAAAAACTCAGCTGTTTAAATAGTTTTCCTACTGCTGTCTGCAAGGGGCATTTGGGGATATATAAGCAAAATGTACATTTAGATGAAGCTTGGATTGCTTGCAAAATCCTGCACAAAGCAAACTTGGGCTCTGCATCCTAGGTGAATTAAGGAGGATTATCAAAGCTCCTTCCTTTCAGCAGGTGTTAGACACAACAACCAGGGTTTCCCCGGGTATACTAGAAGCCCGGTGAAGCCCCACCAGGCTAAAACTTTCTTAATTTTTTTTTTTAATTGTTTAAAACTGTTTATTTTAATACACCAGTAACCCTGGACAGCAGAGCAGAATCATTCTGCAAAGGCAGGTTTTATAGTTGTTGCACTGAACACGGCATGAAACTGGCCGTGTGTAGAAATCACACCATTGCACCTTGGCTGTTATTGCAGCTGGCTCTCTGAAATTTATCTCAGTGTGGTTAACGACCCATTTCTCACTCAAACTGGACAATTTGCAAGGCGTTCTTTTCGAGAAGCTTCACCTACATTTATATTTACCCCCTGTGAGACAACATGTTTCTTTGTAGAGTAAGGTAGGAGTCAAATTTAAAAGCCATCTCATTTGATCTGCTTGTGCAAATCACAAATATAACCTATACCTAATCTTGTACTTTCAGGGGTGCGCATTGTGCATGCCGTGCAGTGAAGATATATATTTGTGAACAAAGAATTATGTGTGGCATGTAATTTGGTACCTCACACACGCTGCCCAGTGCGTGGCTCTGTGTCTGCGGTGCAGCTTGATAAATGTTTATTCATGTGTTCCCGGTCAGACAGTGCGTTAGTGGGCGACGGTTCAGCCCATGGAGGAGCTGTCGTGCTCTCCTCAAAGTTGGGTTTTTTTTGTGTGTATGTTTTGTTTTTTGCAGTGCCGTATAATGCTTCAAACTGCGCCATATCAAATGTTGCTCCAGTCAGACTTAGTTGCTACGCATAGCTGCGCAGAGTACAGAGAAATTTAGCCTGTAATGCCATGACTACCAAACTGCCAAATTTAACAAAAAACTCTATAGACACAAAATGGAACAGTTTTGTCTCTACTAGTGCAACATAAATTAAATCTCCTTGTTTGTGTCTTTGTATCCAGAAGACAGATGTGCAGTGCAGCAGGTCTAGCTAGTCTGGCAGGGCCAGTCCAATGTTGTATGAGGACAGAATTTGATTTAAGGACCCCTGTTGCTAAGAACACCAGCACCATTTACTGCGTTGCACCATAGATTAAATAGAATCTGGGAGAGGGAGTCTTGTTTAATTTGTCGAGTCTAAAAGCAATCAGTGATAATTGTAATTTACTGAGATATATCTGTGAGCAAACAGAGCTCAGACTCAGAGATTAAACTCACATTATCAGACTGTTGCTATGGAAACAAGCACAAAAAAATATATGAAAATTGTTCTTTGCACTTTTACAAAGCAAAGTTGCCAGATCTTCAAAATATTAAATTTAAATGTTATACAATTCAAAATCTTTTTATTTATTCATGCTGAAACCATTAAATCAAATTTAACAGCATTGACATTCTCTCTAGGGCTGCACAGTGGCGCAGTGGGTAGCGCTGTTGCCTTGCAGCAAGAAGGTCCTGGGTTCGATTCCCAGCCCGGGGTCTTTCTGCACGGAGTTTGCATGTTCTCCCTGTGCGTGCGTGGGTTCTCTCCGGGTTCTCCGGCTTCCTCCCACAGTCCAAAAACATGACTGTCAGGTTAATTGGCCTCCCCAAATTCTCCCTAGGTGTGAGTGTGTGTGTGCATGGTTGTTTGTCCTGTTTGTCTCTGTGTTGCCCTGCGACAGACTGGCGACCTGTCCACGGTGTACCCCGCCTCTCGCCCGGAACGCTGCTGGAGATAGGCACCAGCAACTCCCGACCCCGTTAGGGACAAGGGTGACGGAAAATGGATGGATGGATGGATGGACATTCTCTCTAAATGTTAACTTTCTATATATGTGGTGTGTGTTAAAAAAATTAGCTTTTATGTAGCCCCTGATGGCCTGGGGTGCTTTAAGCAGGTGCTGAATTAATTTGGATTTAACAAAAGTGCAAATAGTTGAATTTTATACATTTTTATTTTAATTGCACTTTTTTATTTGCTGAAGGCTATAGTTGTGTGTTTAAATAGCATTTCACTGACAAACTTTCATAACGTAATTACCCAGCAATATTTTTATTTCTTGTCAACATATTTTAATATTAAAACTTTTTTTTTCATGCTGAAAAAAGTGCTCTTACTGTACAGTGTTATTCTTACTTTTAGTTTTGTATTTGTGTTTGTTTTGTACATTCTTTTACTTGCCAGTCACTTTGCTGCTGGTACACCTGAATTTTGCCACTAAGGAAAAATAAAGGTCTATTCTATTTCAGCACAAGTTTCAATGTCCAACAAAGGTTTCTCAAGATTCTGAGTAACCTATTGTGAGAGCCCTTTTAACACCCAGCAAAAATGTAGCAAGCTCCAGTGTCCAAATAATTTTCAGCTATCCAGAAAACATAAAAGATGGAAAATGTGTCTTTGCTCCATCTCTAAAAAACACAGAATCTCCACTAATTGAAATTTGCATTGTTCTTGCAATTAAGCAATGAATTATTCAAGCTCATCTCTCCTGACACCCAAATAACAGGAGCATTGATAAAATTTTGATCGAAAAGAACTGTAAATTGTGTAGGTTTCTTCTTTGTTTATTTTCAAGAGAATTGCATACAGAGAGCTAAATCCATGTTAAAATTATTACAACATGGCATGGTGGTGTGTATCCCATATGGTGCTGACTAGGGGTTGTAAATAATGATGATGTTTCCTTCTCCACAACAAGGAGGTGCAGAAGCCTTCTACATGTGATTATATTTGTTGTACAGATAGATTTCACACAAACACCACAAAGTCAACTAAGCAAATACGGGAAGAAATGCTCATACAACAACCATATTTAATGCCCTTTTCGGGAGAATAAGTAGCTCTTTTTATTTACTTTTAATAAAGTATGTCTACTGTTAGCCCTAACTCTACATAAGATAAAATAAGTAAACTCACCAGATTCCCCTTTCTGCTCCGTAGAAGGACTCAGCTTAGACCACCATGGTGTAAACTTCAGCAAGCGATTTATCTCATCATCTTCAAACAAGTCAGCTCTGAAAAGACAGAGATGTTAGCAGTCCCAAACAACAGAGAAAATAATGTTGGGATTAATAATCTTTACTCACAAATAATGGTCAGAAGAGAAAGCCAATGCCTCTGCCTCCAGCCGAGTTCGACGTCTCTCAGGTGCCAATGTTTCCTCTGGGTTCTTGACATCAATCACATCACTGAGTTCCTCCTTCAGGATATTCAGCATCACAGAAATATATTTGTATAAAACCTCCAAATGTAAAATTTGGCAATGTTTCTCTGCGAAACCAACCTGCAATCGCGCAAACACTCCAGACCTTTGATTAGCAAAGCCGTATTTCTGCATGGCTCCCAGCTCCTCTTCAGATTGATCTGTGTAAACTTCCTGTTCCAGCTGCCAGCCAAACTCTTCTTCATCCTCCTCCTCACCATCTCCTGTGGTTTCACTGCCTGTTCCCAGAGATCAAGGAGTCTAGTTCAATCCCTCAACAGTCAAATGTTGCAGCATTTACCTAAATTCAAAGTGACTTCTTAAACACAGCAAACCCATAGAATAATTCTGGGACTCACCAGCACTCAAATCTTCCACCAGAGGTTTTGCTGATCGGGAGCCTTTTGGTGCAAGGAGACTAGTGAGCATTTGAAGCCCTCCGAAGTGCTCCCCTCTTGTTTCCTTAGAGATCTTCAGTGTGAAAACACCTACAGCAAGGTAGCATGGAAGGTGAATTATAACCCTTTCAGAACTCAAGAGATATAAGATCCAAACATCCAGGATACATTTCTGAAAGCACACTTCCAGGAAGATTGCTTGTAAATTAAATATAGCATAAAATGATTTTGATGACTTGGTAGAGATACGAGGTGATTTTATTAAACAGAGGATTTCCAGCTTGACAATATAAAGTGCAGCCAAGTTGCCCTCCCACCAATACTCTTTGGTGTGGATGCAGTTACAGAAGAAAGACAATATATTTCAGTTTCTACAAAGTGTTTGGAAAATGAGCGCAGAGGAAGCACAGATATGTAGGAATCTGCTTACTTTTGAACTATATTTACTATTATATTTTGACATGTCTGCCGTTGATTCAGGCTGCGACAAACTGAGAAAGAGCTAGTTTCAGCAGATAAAGTTAGGTTTTAGCCATCATCATTGCATGCTCTATTGATGCAGGTTGGCAAGCTTTGGTGGAAGTTCAAAGTGTGATTAAGAATAAAGATCCATTAGGAAAACAAATGGCTATTGTTGATTTAGTAATAGTTGTTACAAAGAACATAAGGTAGTCGTTGTTATTGTTGTTGTTATTGTTTTATTGCCTCGTGCTTTACGCGGACATGCCGGTTAAACTGTAAATAAACATTAAAAAAAAACATCAGTACTTAGTATTGTAATCTTCAATAAAACAGCCTTAAACATAAATTTATATTAACCATCACTTGGTTATCTAACTGGTTATAAGGCTACGTTTACTTTTAAAACACTTTGTAACATATTAACAATCGGCGTTCAACATCAAAGTGCCGCAAATCACAGTCAGCTTACGGCTAAATACGTTTAGCAAATACTAAGCCCGCAAATAAACTTAACAAGAAACTAATCAGATTACAGCATTAATATATCTTACCACGTTGGGCAACACTCGTGAAAGGTAATAAATATGCTTTTTTGCTCGATACGACCGTTAGCAACGGCTAACGGCGATCTCCGTGCGTCGCTGGCCTGCCGTCAGTTTCTTCTTCTAACGTCCCTTCACGCACCAACGTAAAGAACTGACGGAACGGGAGGAGTGAATCCAACATCCCGGCCCCGATGAACTCTCTACAGAGGTTCATCTCAGAAAAAATTGGTGAACGATAAGCTAGACTTAACAACTGTAGATAACTATTTAATGTCATCCTTGTCATGACAAACTTTCCAAATAGAAGTTTTCCCTTTTTTTTTTTTTTTACATTAATCGTGAACATAAGATAGAGTGAAAATTATCTTTAGCGTCTAAAACTACTCATCCATATTCCCTTCTAACAAACACAGTTTGTGTATTGGACAGGTATAAATGCCTCTATGAGTCTTTACTTGCACTGATCGCACCAGACCATCAGCTCCAATGTTGACATCAGTAACCAAACCAAGAGGCCACTGATTGTGAGGAGTGCATTCATGCAGAATCAGCACAAGATCTCCGACTCGATAGTTTCTGAAATGGTAGTTCCACTTCCGTCTTTGCTGAAGGCTGGGTAGGCACTCCTTCACCCACCGAACCCAGAAAATGTCCGCTAAATACTGGACTTGGCGCCATCGTCGACGATACAGATCTTGCTTTACAAAATGATAAGTTTGGTAATATGGTGGTTTTGAGGTAAAATTGCGGGGTGTTTTGCCGCTTCAGTTATTGGAGCATTGGTGAGCCTTCCTCCAACACGGAGTAATCCATCACTGAGTCGTACTGGAGCTAACTTCCTGATGCTTTCTCCTTTCATTGGACCAGTCAAGTGGGTGCACTGAACGTGTTCAATGATGGAAATCTCTGCCAGTTTCATTTCGTTTGGTGTTATTGGATCACATAGTTTGCGGTCGCATCTCTTCAGAAGGATATTCTTAACTCGTAGGATCAGTACGATAGCTCGTTTCAGTTTGTACCAGGAGGAATACCTCTGAATGAAACAGTCAATCGCTGATTGAATGGTGAGCTTAGAAGACATTGCATATGTCTGGCTTGACTTCTTTATCTCTGCTTCCGGAGGTAAGCTTCCTAGATCAGGCTGGCAAGGCCATAATTCTTCTTCCTGCCACCGGAAGGCAGGGCCTTTGAGCCAACGCTCACTGTTTGTGAGTTCCTCAGCCAATAGTCCCCTTGAAACATCATCCGCAGGGTTTAGCTCCGTGCAGACATGTTTCCATTGTGAGGCTCGTGAGACTTCACAGATCTGTGAAACTCTATTTGCAACAAAGGTTTGGTACCGTTTCTCTTCATTTCTGATGTAATGTAGGACAATAGTGCTGTCTGTCCAGAAGACAGAATCCAGGAGGGGTAGTTCGAAGCTTTGATGGATTTTCTGATCAAGCTGTGCCGCTACTACAGCAGCTGCCAGTTCTAGTCTTGGAATAGTGGTTGGTTTAAAAGGAGCCATCCTATTCTTGTCTTTCAGGTTTGGATCCTTTGTTAATCTGCGTTCCAGTAGATGCAGTCTCCGCGTCGCTAAGTTGATATTGTTAGGTAATGTCACTGCTTTGTTCTTAAAAGGTATGTCTAAGGTATAACGTGAGCCTTCTTTGGTAACTGAGTTCTCCCACAGTTTAGTCACTTTGTGGTCATTGATTGACAGATTGTTCTCTGGAGCAGGGTCATCAATTTTCCAAAAATCTTTCCACCTGTGTGTGTAGACTTTGATCTGACTTGAAGAAGTAAGTCTTAACCTTTCTAGCTTCTTTGTGATCAATTGGACCATTAATGGTCCAGCCGAGTACTGTTCTGGTTGCGTAAGGGTCATTATCACCTCCTATGCGGTACTCTTCAGCTCTAAGGAGACAAGGAGCATCTTGTCCAATGACAAGGTGCACATCGTTGGACTTGATGCGGGGAATAGGGATACCTGCTAGGTGATCCCATTTGGCTGCCTCGTCTGGTGTCACAAGACAGCTAAGCCCAATGTTTAATTTCTTAAGTGTTCTCACACCATTAAGTGTGTAGATGCTGCCTTCGTGCAAAGAGTCAATCTCAAGATCCACGCTTTGAGTAAGTAAGCCTTCTTGGGTTCCTCCTACTGTATCAAGGTCCAACCTTGCAGGCTTGCCTTTGATCTTTAGCTTCTTGGTCAGTTCTTCTGACACTAAACTGGTGTTGGCACCGGGATCGAGTAATGCGTATGTAACAGAACTGATGTTTGTAGCTTTACCCCTAACGATCACAGGAACTATAGGTAAACAAACTTTACCATTTCCAGCTCCAGCGAATCCACATGTGACATTAGGTGATCTGCTAGGTTGCGTTCCTTGGGCAGTTTCAGTGTCATCAGTGCTGTTCTGGCCTGCTGTTGCTTCCTGTCTGCTAGCGTGGTTAGGATGCAGCCATTTATTGTGTTTCTGTCCGCAGCCAGGCACGTTGCACACCCAGTTGCGCGTGCAATTCTCAGCACAGTGCCCAATCATGAAACAGTTTTGACACAGGTTTTTTTCTTGAACAAACACCAGGCGCTCAGGCACCGTTAATGATCGGAAGCCTGAGCACTGGTTTAAGAAATGCGGTTCTGAGCATTTAAGACATTTTAAATAAGCTGGCTGCTTGGTGCGTTTAGGCTTACTTCCACAGACTGCAGCGGCTTTGACAGTGGTGGGGTAGTTTTGATGATGTTTCTTTGAGACTTTGGTAGGTGATGTAAAGTTGTTTGGCTTCTCATATTTCTTGCAGCCAATTAGCCCACCAAAGACTGGATCAGATCTCTTTTCAGCTTCTGTCTCCACAAAGTTCACAACATCGTCAAGTTTCGGTAGACGTCCTTCTTTTGTGATGTCGTAGTTTTTATTTAGCCACTTGGCTCTGAGATCTGATGGTAGCTTGCTGATTATCTCAAATAATGTGGGGCAGCCGCTGAGCTCTTCCTCACATTTCATTGCAGCAAGTGTGTCTTTACAGCCTCTCAGCTGGTCTGCAAAGTGTCTGAGTTGCATATTGTCTTTTATCTCTTTAAAGTTCAAAATCTTTTCAACCCAAGCTTGAGAAATGGAATGAGGATTTCCAAATCTTGATTTTAGTCGGTCTAGTGCTTCCTTGAAACCTGCGTTGGGATCAGAATTGTATAGACAGTGACTAATAGCATCTCGAGCCTTTCCTTCTGTGTACTGGTGCAGACGAGTTAACTTTTCTTCAGCAGAAATTGACTCTTTGTCCACCATAGTGGTGAAAAGCCTCATGAACTTCCAATACTGAAGGGGTTCACCGTCGAACTTGATTAGATCAGTTGGTGGGAGCCTGAGAGTGTCGATTTTGCTTGATAATGCTGCCTTGAGAACTCTAGCAGTTGTGAAATCGAGTCATCTGCTATCTGGAATGGCGAGGGTTGTTGTGTAGTAGGAATTTTGCTAATTTTTGGCGTAGAATGGAGATCTGCTGTTAAAGCTTGCATCTTTTGCTGATTGTGTTGCATCTGTGCATCCAGCTCAGCTTTGTGATGCAATCGCTGAAGTTCCAACTCAAATTCCTCTTTGTTACATCTAAGCAACAGCTCAAAGTTTTTCTTTTCTTTATTTCTTAGTATTGTAATCTTCAATAAAACAGCCTTAAACATAAATTTATATTACCCATCACTTGGTTATCTAACTGGTTATAAGGCTACGTTTACTTTTAGAACACTTTGTAACATATTAACAATCGGCGTTCAACATCAAAGTGCCGCAAATCACAGTCAGCTTACGGCTAAATACGTTTAGCAAATACTAAGCCCGCAAATAAACTTAACAAGAAACTAATCAGATTACAGCATTAATATATCTTACTACGTTGGGCAACACTCGTGAACGGTAATAAATATGCTTTTTTGCTCGATACGACCGTTAGCAACGACTAACGGCGATCTCCATGCGTCGCTGGCCTGCCGTCAGTTTCTTCTTCTAACGTCCCTTCACGCACCAACGTAAAGAACTAACGGAACGGGAGGAGTGAATCCAACAATAGTATCAGCACTAATTACAAATCTAGAATAGAAATTAAAGCTGCAGTAGGCAACTTTTTTAATTGTATTTTTGACATATTTGTTAAAAATGTCCCTATGTCATGACAGTATGCAATATGAGTCAGATAAAATGAGAAAAAAATCCAGCTTCTCTGTCTCCTCCCTGTGATCCAACTGCCATTTGCAGAAATACAACCAATCAGAGCCAACAAATCAGAGCCAGGAAGACGGTCTAATCACGCTCGTATACACAGTAATCACACAGTTTCCTTAGCTCTCTGCTGTGAGACAGCTCCACCCCCCATAGCGGTGAAAATGACCACCGATGAGTAAACAATTTTCTGTGACATTAAGTTATTTTTCCAGCACCAGTTTTGCAATGTTCAGGTAAAGTCCATCATTTCTGAAAGTTGCATATGCATAAAACATATGTAACTTTGCAAATAGAAGCTACAATTTTTACATAATTTTTTATTTTAATTTTGCACAATTACAATACTTTTGAGGATCTGTTTTTTTCTTTTTTGTATGTAAAATTTAAGAATCCTATGGAGAAGCTATTTTTTACTGACTTTAAAACACACAAGCTCATTTAAAGTTATATAACTAGCTTATATAACTAAAAAGGTCAAAACTGACTGATGAGTTCAACAATGTAGCCACACCAAAGAGATGGTCGCTTTAAAGATCTCATAAAATTTCAATGCACCCAAGTGTTAGAGCTTGAACCAATTTGCAAGAGAAGGTGACTAATTGCTTAAGAATGGAGAGCCTTTGAAGCGGGACGTTAATGATTGCTCATTAGGAGACTAAACAAGGACACTCATTAGCAGAAGCTTTATTAGCAAACATTGCAGGCAAATACTGACATTTTGTTAGCTGCAGATATGCTGACACTTGGGTAAAAGACATGTGACTGATGAAGAAGGCTGACACTACTAAACAAATGTCAGAAATAATTATGTGACACTAAAATTCAAATACATATTATATAATAAAGAAAAATAAATACATATCTAATACAAATAAAAGTCACATATGATCGGTAATGTGTGATTCATTATCAGATTTTTGTTACCCCAAAAGCAGATACTACAGATTGCCCCCAACTAGTACGGTAACCACTGTAGCATCACAGAAGGTTACAGTGGGCATTTAAATGAGTGGAATAACATGATCAATAAAAAATGACTGATTTACTAAATCAGTCATTCGGCCTCGGGACGAGATAGTGATGCCTCAAGGATCAATCATTAAAAGCAGCCAAAGCCCTGTTCAGAATCTTGTTGGAATGTAACAAATATCAACAACAGTGGTTAAACAAAAGCTTTAAACTTAGGCTGTGCATTAAAGCTTTACTTTACTCTGTCCCAATGCACTAAACGTGCATTAACACCAGCCTTGTTTAGTCTGCTTTAATCAAACTCTAGTTTGTTACCCTAGAAACTCCAGTTCTTTTGTGGAAGTATGAATGCTCCTTCACGGTTCGAATGCATATGTGAACACCCAGCGGTCTGGAGAACACTCCAAAAGCAGAAAGTTGACTATAGCACAGAGCATTCTGGGTAAATACAACCAAAACAAACAAGTGTGTTACTGGTAGCAGGAGAAATGATTTGTGGTCTTTTGCCAAAAGACAAAGAAGTCCTACAAGCACTAAAATTTTACATCACTCCATTTTGCAAAGAAGGAAATCAAACTCCTGCGACAGACTGGCGACCTGTCCAGGGTGAACCCCGCCTCTCGCCCAGAATGCAGCTGGAGATAGGCACCAGCAACTCCCGACCCCGTTAGGGAGAAGGGTGATCAGAAAATGGATGGATGGATGGATGGAAATCAAACTCAGTGTCTTCTTCAGAGGTTTTTGTGTTGTTTCCTTCAGTTGTTCTTGGTGCAGCACCACCACTGGTGAGGGTGGGGAGCAGGTTTTTTGTTTGGTTTATTTGACAGTGCAGTGAGAAACCAAACTGAAAATGTAGCAAATGTTGCAATTCATGTTTGGTTTTTGGAATAATCTGAGCAGAGAAGTTTTGAACAAGCCAGAAATTTGCAAGTCTGTCATGATTGAAAAGTATCATTTCAAAAATGACTCTACCCACCTTTATCAATGTCAAATGTAGCCTTTTCTGTTCCATCTTCAACAATTCTTCCAGGAAGACTTAATCTAAAATTAGTAAGAGTTTGTATTTTAGAACCAAAATCAGCAAAACACAAAAAAACAAACTTAAAATCAATCACAGCTGACATTACATGCAAGTTATATTTGAAGCCTTTTTGCACTGCAGGGTCTGGCCTGGCCCTGTCCCATTGTACTCTGGCCCTGCTTGTTTTGCATTGAGCAGAGTATAATGTCAAAGGCGGACGGGACCTTCATGTTAATCAAATTCCTGATAAAGCTGTCGAGGCAATCTAACCAGAGACCGTGGAGCAGTTTTGCTCTTTGTTGTCCCATCCAACTGATTTGGTACACGATTGTCAGTGAAGAATCTGATGGCAGCATTTATGTTATCCTACTAAAAAAAAGAAAAAAAAAGTCTTATCTGAGTGCTCTGTCTGGTTCTGCTGAACTAGCGCTGAGGCTTGTGAGAGGAGGAGTTACTTCGTTTTGTTAGACAAATAATAAAAAAAAAAATAAATTAAAAAAAAAAAAATAATAATAATAGTTATTATTATTATTGACAAAAATTTATAATAATAATAATAATAGTTATTATTATTAATAATAATATTAATAATATAATAATAGTTATTATTATTATTATTATTATTATAAATTTTTGTCATTAATTTCATCCGGATTGCAAGCATCTCTGTTGCTCTGATCATTTCACTGGCGGAGCAAATATATTCCTAAAAGATAAGTTTATAGTTTATGCATTTAAAGCAGGGAGAGCGGACCAATCGCATCACTGGCGCCTCTGCGCGTTGAAGCCCGTGCTGCTGCTGCTTGAGCTCTTAAGCGCGCTTCCTTTCACTCAAAATGGACACAGGCTGACCTGCATAGATATTCACAACGCCCTGTGAGGAATTTTTTTTTTTTGACGAACTCCACATTTAGGTAAGAGTTTAAAACCCACTGCATTAGCTCTGGTTGCGCAGCTCTCTGTGAACTGCAGAAATAACCTGTAATCGCGCTTTCAGATGTGTGCATTGAGGGATTGGTGAGAATGATTTATCTTTAGGTACATCAGATTTAGAGTTAAAGATTTAGACAGCGTGTCTAAATATTTGATTTAACTCACGCTGGGCGCCGTTTATATCTCAATACGGTGCCCAGCGTGTGTCTGTCTTCCCTGTAAAGTTTAAGTCTGTGTTCCCGATCGGCCGGAGCGTTAGTGGTTGACGAACCAGCACTAACCTCATCATGCAGGTTCAGCCTGGTGAATAGATTTTGCACTCGTCTCGTAGTGATGCATCACTCTTGTTTGACACTATTGTATTTTACTTTTTTTTAATTTTTATTATTATTTTTCCAGTTACACAAAGCATTAAACCACTTTGTCCACTTAGTCAGCCAGAGTTTATGCGCATGGTCATGGCGAGATCTAAAAACTCTTCCCATAAACTCGAGAAACAAAAACAGTTTCTGTGGCGCTTATTAAAAACTCAAAAGAAACGAAATGGAAGAGTTACGAAAGTCACATTAGCAGCATTACAGTAAATCTTGCTCATCCCAGCACGCAGTGCAATGGATTTAACTTATTGTGCAGGGCCGGTCCAAGAATTTGACTTAGGAGCCCCTCTTCCTGCTAAAATCATCAGCACCTCTAACAGCTTCTGTGTTAGATTAGTGAAATCAGGGAGAAGGGGAGTAGTTTAATTGGCCAACCTATCCAGCAATAAATTATAATTGCAGTTTACTAATTTGTATTCGTGAACAAACATAACTCAAGCTCAAAGATTTAACTCACAGCATCAGAATGTAGCTGTAGTAACAAAACAATCTAACTATGAACAATATTTGTATGCTGAAACCATTAAATCAAACTTAGCAGCCTTGATAATCTCAATAAATAAATGTTGCATTTATGTATCTGTGGTCTGTGTTCAAATATTAACATTTATGGGCTCCTGAAGGCCTAGGCGTTCTTATGGAGCCATTGACTTAATTTGTAATAAATAGCCCAGTCCCACTTTGTTTATTATTACCTCCAGGAATATTTTTAGTTTTTCTCTCTGCTTAACATCTTTTAATTCAAAAACACGGTGGACTGCCTTGGTGCCCCAACCACTGGGCTTAGCAAGTTTTCAGAGGTCATTTACATACTTACAGATAAGAATAGAGTATGACGCCTCATGTTAAAATAACAGACATTTAGTCTAAATGCAAAATAAATGCTCCACTGACCCAGAGATCTGGAAGAGGACTCTGTCCTGCCCCTGCAGCCACTCCAGGGGCGGTTTGGAGAAGGCTGGTTTGGAGAAACTAACTCCAACCCAGCCTTGTCTGGCCAGCCTGAATGGAACTGCAGCTCTCTGGGTTGCAGGGAGAAGGTGGGACTGGGCTGGAAGTCCTAATGCAGAAATACTCGCCAGGCCAACTCAGGTCAGCCCGGGTCAACTGTGCAGTGCAAATGGAGCTTTAGTAAGAATATATAAATGTTAGGTGAACTCACCTAAGAAAGTAGGGCTTTGCATAGAACTTGAAATCTGTCCCATCGATGAACAGGTCAAACTCTGATGTTCTGGTGTAGGGCACTCTGATGCAGATGGTAAGATAATCTGGATCCTGACTCAGGTCAAACACAGGAGTGATCATGATGTAATACCAACCTGCAGCGTGAAGACAGCAAGAATCATCAGTTCACTCATTGCATTCCAACTAAAGGCACCAAGCTTTTAATATAGCAGCCAGCTCGCCACCTGGTGGAGGACGCAGTTGTTGACAATTTGGTTATTTGGAGAAGACACGTGTTTCTAACAGGCAAGATAGTAAACAAAACTTATGTGTAGCACAACAACACAATAGATTAAAATAATATATTTTCTAAGGAGAGTGGTTTACTTATTAGACGTTCTTCCCAATACCGAAAACATATTGGTAACTTCCAAAACTCACATGAAATGAGGTTTAATGTACTGACAAAGTTTTGAGCCGAATAATTTTTTTTGAACTAGTATTCCAGCGTATAATATCCAACACATTTCCAGTGCGTTAGGTTTACCATGAAAAGCACAACATTTTCCGTATACAGATAGTTCATTTGGCAAACCTGAAGCTGAAGGCTTAAAATTACTTTTTAGCGTTGAGTATTTATAAATAAATAGTTTAATTCGTTTGTAAGTCGCCCGAAATTAACCATAGGCCACCAGCATCGTAAATAATTAGGTGTTTGTCCAAGAAAAAAAACATTTTGCCGCGGACACAAAACTTATGGTAATTCCAATGTTTTTCAAAGGGAGTTCTGTTTAGCTGTACACCACAGCTAGCCTTAGCGTACACGATGCTAACACGTGATGTATTTCCTCGTGCCTTTCAGTGGAGCAGCTGAAAGAAGATTTTTGCTCTGTCTCGTGCGCTACAGCCAAACTATTTAAGGACACTGCTACGATACTTAAAGGTATACAGAAAAATAAATAACTCACCCAAATAAACTGGGCTATACCAAAAAGCTCTCACTGCCGTTTAATCTCGCGTCAATATTTTACCGTAATATGAAGTGTTAAACGGCAGTTCAACTTAGTCTGAGGTATAAACAGGAAGCAAGCATCTTTCTAGCGAATGCTGTTAGCACACACTAATACTAAAAATATACACACGGAGTATGAAGTAGTGAGTCTTATGAAAGGCATATTTAGGCCCGAGAGGCAAAGCGCTGCGAAGGCCTGTTGTTTTCATACTGTTTATTCAAACTACAATGTGTTTTCTTCACTCACTTTTGCACAGTGAGTAAATTTGTTTCTGGATATTTTTGAAATCTGCATTGACAAAAAATGACTGCATAAATTTAGTCCCACAAGGTTGTACTTGAAGGGTACACTTCAAGTTTCAGCTTGAAGTGTACCCTGCCTAATTCTCAACCCGTCACAAATATAGAAAAACTAGATAATATAGATTTTTTTTCCCGGAGTTTTATAAAGAATAAACTTTTTTTTTTTTAATTCTCTTAATAACGACATGCAAAACTTGTTTAAAATAAGAATGTTTCTTGTATAACAATAAAACTTGTCATAAGATTTATAGCTCATTAAAACCCAAAATGTTCTTGTTTAAACATGTAACAATACTTTGCAGTTTGTTTGACATCTGGAAGAAACAGAGTGGTTACAACTGTTTAACTGCCAAGCCTGGGAAATAAATTCAGGAGAAATATTTTATGATGAGCAATGTTCTCTTTCTAACAAGATACAAAACTCGTTTAAACAGGATCGTTTCTTCTTGTAACAAGAAACTTGCTTTATCTAGAGTTCCTTGTCTAAATGAGAAAACTTGTCATTTTAGCGAGTTTTGCATTAATGTTTCTTTGTGTAACAATTTTGGCATAAAAAATTCTTGTTTATATCTCACTGTAACCAGAATATTTATTATAATAAATCCTGAAACAATCCATCAAATAATTTCACAAATATCCACTATTTTGTTTTGGGAAATCACATTAAATCCCAATAAAATACTCAAAAGTTTGTGGTATTACAACCTAACAAAATGTGGCAGGACTGTGGAGAGGAAATAGTCTCCAAATACCTGTGCGTGTGTAATACTGGATTTATAATCAGTTTAAGCGTTTTTGTGTGTGACCTTGGACAGCTGCGTCTGTGAAACATGATTTATATACCACTGAAAGATGTGCGTAACTCCGGGTACTTGTAATCATGAGGTCAAATGCACACACTTTAGAAATTGCGAATACAAGATAATAGTACACGACTACTTTTGCAATGTATGTGCAACTTTAGCTGTACGTGCATCATTACGGTAAAACCGTAGAAACCCCTCCTCCTCCGACAAAAACCCTCCATGGACTGAGAATCCGCTCTCTGTTGTCCATCATCATCTGCTGAAAATTGCGAGCGGGCCGCGGTGACAAAAATGCCAACTTGGGCCGCTCGCCCTCCGCCGTAGACATGAGCTCTGCCGCGGCCGTCGCTTCTTCCACCCGCAACAAGTCGTTCTCACCATGCGGATCCACTGCAAAGTCGTTGCGATCGCTGTGGGTTTCGGAGTTTTTCTACTTCTGTACTTCTTCGGGGGGAACGGCGGCGCGGACGAGCCGCCGCCGAAGGAAGTTGGAGGGGATCGGGAGTTGGAGGAGGTCGGCAGATTCCCACCTTCGCTTCTCTCCGACTATGTGGGAAGTGATGCCGTGGCGAAGTTGGCCAGAAAATCAGCCACTGGAGTCGGCGAGCGTGTGGGGCGAAAAGAGGGCAAGGCGACTGGAAGAGAGGGCAGTGTGAATGCAAAAAGGTAAAGAGGACAGTTTGTGCCTCTCTTTGCTTAGGAGCCAACCTTCTCTTCATTCTTTCTTCAGTCTCTTTTTAGTCATATTTTAAACTGAATTCCTCTATTTTAAAAATTTGTGATCAAGGGCGAAGCTTCATCTGCAAAGGTTCTCCCTTGTGTGCATTTAACATACTGTATTGTATTTGGCTGAAAATATGTATAAATGTATGGTAATGTGTGCAGAGATACTGCAGGAGGCAATAAATCATCCTCTACTGTCAGTATGTTCATCATTTTACCCCATTTTGTAAGAACCAGGCCGTCATCTCATTCTTCTATTGACTCAAAGCTGCAAAAGTGATTTGATAGACAGGTTTTGTACTAATAATAATAAAAAAGTAAATGCACTCGTGTACAAACCGATGGAGTGAGATATTATTAGAGCAGCATATAAAGGAAGCCCATCCTGTTCATCTGAATATTATCTGATCTACTTTTTATTTATTTATTTTGCTGTTCTTTTTCTCTTTTTGGGGAGTTACAGAAAATCTCTGATCCACCTTGGAACGTCACTTTCGCTTTCTACTAGACAGGATGGACCCAGTTTTTTATGTTCTTGAGCCTCATGCATCCCTTGTGCTTTCACCTTCAGTCTGACTGACAGCGTCACAAGTGGAGAAACTCTCCTCTACCGTAATATGTATTCAGCACAGACGCCAGGGCTGGAGCCCCCAGACACCGCTCGCTAGATAAAGAGCCATCAAGGCATTGCACTGAGGAAAAGTCCTTTGTGTCCTTGTAGAAGGCACGCCGCTGTTGCGTGTGCTTGGAGTTGATAAGGGAGATGGGTGGAAAGGGGTCACCGGTGGGCCTGCTTAGAGAAAAAAAAGGAGAAGAAATAAGAGACTTAACCCAATGAAAAATGTTCCAGAGTGAGTGCTAAGATTAGAGGAGGCAGTGAAGAAAAGGTTCAGTTTTTTTTGCTACAGACGATCAGGGTGAAAATGCTTGGATGGGATCATTCAAGCAGTGCCAGATTGATATTCTGGGATAGAAATTACTCATGCTCGTCTTTTTCAATCCCTATTCTGTGGTGAATCCGCTGTTCTGTTTGTCTATAAGTCGGAACGCCAGACAGATTTCCTGCAAGACTCACCAGTTGAACACATGTTCAAGTTTTAATCTTTAAATTTCCTCTGGACACATCACATCACTTCCCACAACCAAAAATAGGTTTATCCCCTCATCCTCACAATTACAACTGTTGTCACAAACATTTTTCATACTTTTAAAACAATTATTTAGTCATATATACTAGATATTCAATCTGCGGTTTTTGTAAAGCTTTGGCTTGCTTGGCAACTATAAACCGGCCGACATCACACTGTGTGTGTGAGGCAGCCACCATAAAACATGGTTTTTGATCATTCAAAACTAGGAAAAAAATATTCGGAGTCAACATTTTATGTCATGTTTAACATCTTATAGAAGGAATTAGCAAAATTAGCATTGGTAGTTAAAATGTGGCAATAATACAACTGATGTGGCCTTCGCAAAATTTATTGTCAATAAACACGCAGCTTCAGACCCCTTTTTAGAAATCATGTTGTCCTTCCACATTGTTGAAGTTGATCCATGAGGTCACCAGCTGTGTGTTCTCACACAGTGACTGTCTGCATGCAGGGACTGCATCCTTCAAAGGCCACGTTTATAGACTGACCTTTCATTCCAGTGGTGGACCATCACAGGAAACTAAGGAATCTATTTGTCTGCAAAAAGTAGATGTTTTACACACAGATAGAGAGCTAGTTATCTTCTTTCTCAAGTGCAGTTCTCTTACTCAGACAATTTGACCCTCTACGGTCAGGAGGCCCACACCAACTTTATTCTCCAGATGGTGGTTGGAGAAGGTCTATGGCATCCTTCTTAATAGAGAAGCACATCCCGGATGTTTTTCATGTTTTTATGATTTTTGCCATTTGTAATATGATATTGTTTAGATTATGATACTGAGCTTTTCACAATAAGCAATCAGTTATTTGTGTGATAAATTTAGATGAGCTCAATTTCCATTTTGACTATTACTATTACTAATATTCACATTTCTGTGGGAATATACATCACTTAAATGGCCTCAAAACAACATTATTGTTCACAATCATGGGACAATTTATTATCCAATAAAATTTGTTATTGTGACAGGGCTAATCACAATATGATATTATATCAATGTGTTTAGATGATGATATGTCTCTTGATATGACAAAGTCTGTCATGATACAAATTTCGATTCAGTTCGATTCTCAAATCTGCGATTGATATGACAATATAATATGCTGATTTAACAAATAATTTAACTTCTGGGTGACTGGTCAAGCTGAAATGGAGACTCCACCTGATTTCTCTTTGTATCCAAAATCTTTCGTCAACCATAAGTCAAAAAGTTATCTGCTGTTGATAGTGGTGTGTAAAAACGTCTTTGCAACACTTCCTTAAAAGATTTACTTCATGACTGCATGCTTCTTTGAAATACTCCGTCATTTCCTTGAAGTCTGTGGCTGTTTGTTGCAACATCTCAGTCAATTTGTGACTCAGATGTTGTATTTGACCAGTGAAACACTTTCACACTGTATGCTAGAATACTTTGGTATACAGAGGAGTACTGAGTCATTCAAGAACTTTGGTCAAAGACCCAGTGGCTCTAGTAGCCCAAACCATTCAACTTCTACCACCATGCATCACAGTCAACAGGAGGTGACAAGTGTTCATGATTACAAGTAGTACTTATGGTTGCACTATACTGAGACATATTGTGTATAGTGCACTTATGGTTGCACTATACTGCTTTGGTGCTGGGGGTAAAAACAGTCTTTCTCCTCACATCCATCGCGTTACCACAGCATTTGGTTTGAGACACTGCCTTCTTTCCTGCATGTGTTCATGTTTAGGATTATATTTCTGTTGATGTTTTATATTGAAACAAATCTCTTGCCCTGTCACTTCAACTATAGTTAAGCAGCGTTTCTGGCAGTAAAGAAGTCACTCTCTCACCGCGGCATTACGCAGAGCCATAAAAATGTCATCTTGCATGACTGAACTCTCTCTCTGCTGTGGGTGTTTTGAGCTCTCCCTGCTTGCCTGAGTAGCCTGATGTGCTGATGAGACTCTCATGGTGAATGAGAAGTTAGGAGAAGTCTGCTGTATATGTATGTTCAGAAGTTACAGCTAAATGAGTCATTAAGAAACATTCATTCAAAGTCAAATGCAGGTTGCATTAAAATAAACAATTCTAGTGGAAAACTGCCTGTGAGCATGGCTAACTGTTTTGTGCTGGATCTGCACCTGGAGAACGCAGAGGAGCTCAATTTTTTTATAGATTATCTATCTCATGTTAGGTCATGTATATATTTTTTTAAGTTACATGCTGCAGCTTTAAGGAGGTGTTAGATGTGAAAGTTCACTGTCTGGTAGAGCTCCAATATATCTGTAAAATATGTCTCAGTATAGTGCAACAGCCAAAGCAGAACCCAGCATCTTGCACTGCTGCACCACAGCTTAAAATATTTTTTAGGTTTTCTGCTTAGCTTTGTGACAGTCATGCTCATCCTCTCATCTGGGTGAGTGTTGGCAATTATGTGCTGCTTTCCACCAATTCTGATTTCTGACATTAGTAGAGAAGAAATTGTGCTGTAATAAAAAAGTTCTAATACTTTTGCTATTTAATATATGTTCCCAACCTTGATCTGATTTTTATTGAACTCAGAAAAGTGAAACAAAGTACAGTACATATATAACAGCTAACCGTAGCAGATCTTTATTCAGACTTTACAGTGGAAAATAATGCTACTTCCATTCCTTCGTCGATTGATTAAGGAATCACTTGTATGAAATAACTCTGCTTTGTTCCTTCCTCAGATGTTCAGAGAACGTCTTTGATTCCTGCAGCTTCAGAGTCCATTAAATGACCCAGTTCCATTCTAATAGCTAAAAACTATGACGTTATGCTGTGGTACAGCTGTTGCTCTGGTTGTTCCCTCTGCATTCTCAGTTTTTCTTCCACATTATTGTTAATCATGCTGTAAATGTTTGCCCTTCTTTTCTTTGCATGTTTAATAAAACTTGCTGTGGTGCAGACAGAGAGCTCATGTCCTACTGTCTCTCTGGTGACTGCAATGGCTTCAGTTGACTACTTCCAGATGTGGGGAGCAGTCCTTCAAACATGGTCCGCTGTGCACGGCATGCCATGTTTGCCAAACAGACACATTTCTGTTTAGTCTCTCTTTTCTTTTTTTTTAGAACTTTGTCTATTTTTTCAATTTAATATACAGAAGTAGAGTATATTCAGGTAACATGTTCACAAAACATAAACAAACCAACCCAAGAAAGAGAGAGAAAGTAAATAAATGTGTATATAAGACAAAATTAGATAAGATAATAATACTTTATTGATTCCTAGGATACTACACAATGAAAATTAAAATAAAGTAATAAGATTAAACATACAACAACAATAAATAAGTATATATATATATATGAATACATACACACATGAATGCATGTACAAAGAAAAATAAAAGCATTGTGGGTGGGGTTGCCTTTGGAGGAGGTGCAGTTACCTACATAGCACATGGAAACTACTAAATTGGGCAAGGCTCCCAATTAGTCTCTGAAAAGTTTCTTTAGCTTTATGAGACGTTCGTGTTTTTTACAAACTCAGTAAATGAAGACCAGGTCTCTCTGCAGAACGGGATCCCTTATGATGAATGAGATTGTTGGATTCAGCCTGGGGACTCTGGGTCGCCCTCTCCGATCTCTGGGGATGAGGTTGCTCAGGTGGTTACAAAGCTCCTTGGTGGCTTGGCTCATGAGAGCATCAATAAAAATGAATAAATTAGAAAATCTAATTATACATGATTCACATCTTTATGTAACTGGTGTCCTGAAGTTGACTATTTTGAAGCTGGGTTTGTCTTTTAAGAACAGTATTTGTATGCAGTAAGAGCCATAAAAAAGACTGCAGGGAAGTTGTAAATACTTTTTTATCCTCATTGGTCATTGTTGCAATAAATACCTCAAATATCTTAATTTTAAGTCCATAATGCGCATCCCTATTGGAGTGTCAGTTGATCCAATCAATAGAATAGACTCAGATATCTGGACAAAAGTAAGGTATCCATCCTGATGCAGACAAACACTGTGGATTCTATACTTTTGTACGTTTGGTGCCAAAATGATGACAGTTTCAAATGAACATGAAAAGAAAATTTGGTATTGAAAACTCTATTTCTAACTTTAAAAAATATAACATCGACTCAAGTAAATGAAGTAAATGCCAAACAAGGCCTTATGATTTTTCAAATATCTAAATTAATTTTACTGAGTGTAGGTTTCTAATTGCAACCTAACGTTGGTTTCTTTTGTAATATATTTTCAGGAAAAGACATGGCTTTATGCCCATACATTTTGTGTAGTAGTATTAAAATCTTGCAGCATATAAACTATTCAACAACCAACACAGGAAATGATCATCTTTCTCATTCCTGATATCTATAAACACATGTAGGTTCAAAAACTTGGCACGTCAAATGGACTCTGGCAATAATTTCTTCATATCTGGATCATTAATGTTATGTCACCCCTCTATATGTTATTGATCATTCATTTGTGTTTCATATCTTAAGCTTTTTTTCTCTCGTGTATTCCAGGACGGGCATCGTGGTCCGACCTGTGACCAAGCGCAGGCAGCCTGAGGAAGTCATGCACTTAGCTGTGGTGGCTTGTGGGAAACGTCTGGAAGAGACCCTCACAATGCTCAAGTCGGCCTTGTTATTCAGCTTGAAGAAGATCAAGTTTCACATTTTTGCTGAGGACTCCTTGACCCCTCAGTTTGAAGAAAGGGTAAGAGACCTTCATCATGCAAATTCTAGGAATATGTGTACAAATTGTTAAATGGCTCAATAATGTCACACTGGAACCAGGGAATCAATGCACACAACAATTACATAAAAAGACCTTAGGTTTTTATATCTCTGGTGTGTCTTTTTCCTGGAAATAGATTACATACATATCACTTCTTCTCACTGCTTACAGGCAGATATTGATGTTTTGTCTCAAAACAGGAACATATTGTATTTTTAGATCAACCTTACATGGTGTGGGATCTTTCCAGTAATGCCAGTAATGTTGTAAGTCACCAGCTACCTAAACAATTCAAATTAATGAACTTCAAACTGAACACTGAAGCATTCATTCAAATGTTGAGTTTACAAGCCTGCCTTTGTGCGCGCTGAATCAGTGCTGCGTGTAGACTGTTGTTTGGGAAGAAAAAAGGGGAATTATGGCAGTCTGGGCTTGGATAATGTTGCACATATGCTGGCTTTGAACAGGCAGGAGAGTAGGAGCAGCCACAGTGCTAAGAGACTCAAGGTAGGTGCTTGCCAAGGCCTTGTGGCACTCAAAGTCAGTTCTGGACCAAAATTCACTGATTAGCAAAGATGTATTCACTTTGTATGAGCTTGACCTTCAGCTATTTTTATCTATTCTTTATTTAGGCTGTAGCTTCTGTAAAATTTATTTCTAGTGGTGTGCCACTCAATCGGCCACCAATTATAACGGTTATTTAGGATTCATAAGGGCTCTTATTGATGTCATATCAAACCTTTAAATAGGCAAAACACTGCTGTATATGATGTCACTTCTTTATTCACACAAGTGAATAAAGAAAACCAATATGATGTCACTCTCTTGAAAACTCCGCTCACTCCACCATGATGAACTCAAAACAACCTATACGCTCCTGTAAAACCTGTCATAAAATGTGTGTATTGATAACTACAGGAAAAATAAGATCCTTCATAGCACCCTCAGTAAATCGCTTACCCATCCCTTAGCACCTGCAGAAAAAAATTTCTTTAGCTGCCACTACAGAAAGCCTTATACCAGGGGTGTCAAACTCCAGTCCTCATGGGCCACTGTCCTGCAGTTTTTAAATGTGCCACAGGTACAAAACACAGGAATGAAATGGCTTAATTACCTCCTCCTTGTGTACATCAGTTCTCCAGAGTCTTGCTAATGACCCAATTATTCTATTCAGGTGTGGTGCAGCATCTAAACGTTGCAGGACAGTGGCCCTTGAGGACTGGATGTTGACAGCTGTGCCTTATACTCTTACTTGTTTTGTATACAAAGCTAAAGTTGGCTTCTGAATGAAGCTTCTGATTCAGTAAATGGCTAAAGGGCTAGTCCACCCAATTTTTCACAACTTTGATTTGTTTCTGCTCCAGCTTAAAACCTACAATTTGAGATGCTCAAACCACGATCAGAACATTCTGCCAGTCATTCAAATCCTATAATTTTTTGTTGAAGTTTTTTCTTTCTGAATAGGAAGATACCAATTATAATCCTAATCTTCTCTGTCATACTTTCTGAAAACTACAGGTATAGCAAAAGCCTCCGTGTTGTTATTGGACAGAGGGATTTAAAAAAAAAAAAAAAACTGCCAGAAGCTGGGTTTACATTTATTTCACAAAATAGGAAATTATCACAGTTAACATTTTGTCTTGTCTAAATTCCAGCATCTCTCAATTTACGCGATTAGCTCGATTAATATCGTCAGCATCCTGTTTGTTTCCAATCAAACAATCCAAAACAATTTCCAAAATAGCAGTAACATTTTAAAATGTATTATGTCCCATCTTCTGGACAAATCAAATTGTTCCTTTTAAATTGACTAAAAAAAGCAACACTTCTGCTGTGTGCTCCGCTTTTCTGTTACATCGTGTTTAAAAGAAACTGCAGTACAATTTCCTTTCGAGATATTTTCTTTGGCTTTTGTGCCTTCTCTGAATGATTTTTGAAAATCAGTAATAAAGAAAGTAACTAACTGAATCTTCTTTCAATATTATCTTTAATACTGAAGAGTGTTGTGAGCATGAAGTACTGGCATTTAAGTACGGTTCATTCACTCATTGGAAAACAGTATCAACCTTTTTAAGTTGTGTTTCCATTACAAATGTGCGCAAAACTGTCGATTTTCTGCTTTGTCAAAAAAACACAATTTTGCAAACTTGTGCAGTTTTTCTATTAAATAAGAAACACAATTAAAAGTACACATGGATAAGTTTATTCACACAATAAGTGATTTAAAAAACATGTCACATCATCATCCTCCAACTCTTTTGGATTATCTTCTCCTTGTGGTTTGCGGAAATGGCAACATCTGGTTGTTCATCAGATAACTCTTGTGATGTGAAGAAAATGTTTCCATTGGAGTTTTGCAAAAATAATCCAAATTCAATATGGGCTAAAGAACTATCTCAACTAACTACTTATTCTTAAACATGGATTATAATTTTTGTTTTCTTTTTTCTTTCCTTTGGTTTGTTATCTAATTTATGTGAAGCACTTTGAATTCCCTTGTTGCTGAAAATGTGCTATATAAATAAAACTACTTTTATTTATATAGTAGTTTTATATAAATAAAACTACTTTTATTTATATAGCACAAACCTTTTATTGAAAAACTAATTTTTTTCTAAATTGGTGTATTTCTTCAGCAAACTTATTTTTTAAATTTCAAATTGCGCAATGGTAGGGTCAATGGAAACACAGCTACTATCTGTGATTATGAAATCCTCAATCATGAAGCATATTTTCGCTCTGTCTCGGTCACCAGCCAATTTCCTGGTGCATCTCTTACATCTCTTACTTCCTTTTTGCCTTTATTTGAAATATATTTTCATGAGACGTGTATATCTTTCTGTGCAGCTGAACCAGTGGCCTCAGTCGGTCTCAGCTCGGTTCCAGTACAGCATCTATCCCATCTCTTTCTCTGTTGGCGACGCTGAAGAGTGGAAGAAGCTCTTCAAACCCTGTGCTGCTCAGAGACTCTTCCTACCTGTAAGACCACAGCACATTTTCTCATCTTATATCATAACATGCTTAATGTCACTAGTATGTGAGCAAGCAAATAATTTTTTTCTCTTTTAGACAAACATATTGTTTTTCCCGCTTCACCAGTTAATTCTAGGTGTAGTTTATGGATATAATTAATTACATGGGTGACTTCTCACATTTGTCTACAGTGTGCACTCAAAGAAACAGACTTGTCTCCAGAGACAGAAACCAACGATTTCATTAAGTGGAGCTTGTGCTCTGGTATTGACTTTTCTTTTCAGGCCATTGTCCATTGAAATAGCAGTTGGCTTTCTAGCAATAAAAGGGACATTATGCTGGTGCAGCAGATTTGTAATGTTCTCCTCTTGCTGCAAAGCAATCAGTTACTATTAACCCCAAAACAAGCAGGTAAAGTTTAACAAGTCAGAATCAACATATTATGGTTTCAAGTGCAAAGTAAAATAAACACACAAACAAAAAGAGAGCATTGAATTCTTTCCAGTTTCAAACACGACATAAGGTCACATGACCACAGCTTGTGAGTTGGAGCAGCAGCACCTTCCACCTGATCAGGACTGTGCGCCTCACTAACAGTGAGCAAAATGCCAGTGCCTGTTGTTTAGAGGCTGGTAAAGGCAACCCCTCGCCACTGAGTTTTTGGACTTGTAATTTATTAAGCCTTGGGCATTTACCCTGCCAAATGAAAGACAAAAAAGTCGAGTCTAGCTCATTAAAAAAAGTTTTCCGAATAAAAATAGGTAATGCCTGAAAGAGGGACAGAAATTTGGGTAGTATATTCATTTTAATTGAGTTAATATGTCCCAAAAGGACATGGAAAAGGGCGTCCACATTATGAGGGATCCCTTCACTTGGTTCAACAGTTGAATCAAATTCTCTTTGAGCAAGTTTTTATATTCAAGGTATGTGAATTTTTATCTTTCTATTCTAAATGGCAGAGTAGCAAAATCTGACATATTAGCTTTATCAACTATGGGAAAAAGCTCACTTTTGGTAAGGTTCAGCTTATACCCAGAAATCTGACCAAACTGGCTAATATATGGAGAGCAAATGGCAGTGAGGTTGATGGTTTGGAAATAAAAAGTAAAAGGTAATTTGCATAAAGTGACACTTTATGTTCCATGTCGTTCCTTCAGATGCCGGATATCTCCTTACTAGTTTTAAGTGCAATGGCGAGAGGCTCAATGGCCAGATCAAAAAGCAGGGGGTGAAGGGGACAGCCCTGATGGGTGCCTCTTTGTAGTCTAAATGGTTTTAAGGTCTGAAAATTGGTACGAACTGTGGCAGACAGTTGCTGGTTTAATCCATGAAATGAAGTTTCCTCCAAAGCCAAATCTACTAAGGACTGCAAAAAGATGATCAAACTCAACCCGGTCAAAGGCTTTTTCAGACAACACACTCAGCCGAATCTGTGGCACTGGAATAAACGATATTAGGCAGCCTTCTAATATTAAAATATGAGTGGCGACCTTTAATGAAGGTTGGCACTAATTGGTCTTTTGAAATAACCGATGGTAAAACAGTTTTGAGTCTACGGGCAAGAATTTTGGCTAAAATTTTAACAACTGTATTTAGGAGAGAGATAGGTCTGTATGAGGTGCATTCCACTGGATCCTTGCCCTTTTTTGAAATAAGTGTGATAAAAGCTTTGTAAAATGATTGAGGGAGGGATCCGTGTTGAAAACAATCAATCAATCAATCAATCAAATTTTATTTGTATAGCACATTTCAGCAACAATGCATTTCAAAGTGCTTTACATCATAAACACAAAACACAAAGTCATGCAACATAGAATAAAAAAAAAAAAAGTACATTGTTACATATTACATCCATCCATCCATCCATTTTCCGTCACCCTTCTCCCTAACGGGGTCGGGAGTTGCTGGTGCCTATCTCCAGCTGCGTTCCGGGCGAGAGGCGGGGTTCACCCTGGACAGTCTGTCGCAGGGCAACACAGAGAGACAAACAGGACAAACAACCACACACACACACTCACACCTAGGGAGAATTTGGGAAGGCCAATTAACCTGACAGTCATGTTTTTGGACTGTGGGAGGAAGCCGGAGAACCCGGAGAGAACCCACGCATGCACAGGGAGAACATGCAAACTCCGTGCAGAAAGACCCCGACTGAGTCAGACCCAGGACCTTCTTGCTGCAAGGCAACAGCGCTACCCACTGCACCACTGTGCAGCCTCAAAAATCAATCAATCAAATTTTATCAGGCATGGCACATTTCAGCTACAAGGCATTTCAAAGTGCTTTACATCATAAACACAAAAACACAAAGTCATGCAACATAGAATAAAAATACTCACCTTTTCCTGTTGCCCACAGCAGGAAAAAGGTGTAAAACCTCTTTGACACGGAGATTTAGCGCCTGTTACAGCCGGACTCTGCCGGCTCGATCTCAAACACGGCAGTAGTTTGCCGGGCCCTGTTGCACAACAGGAGTACATTGCTATATATTACATTTCAAATACAATTCTAAACAGGTGTGTTTTTAGTTGAGATTTAAAGGAAGTCAGTGTTTCTGCGTTTTCCAGTTTTCTGGAAGTTTGTTCCAAATTTTTGGTGCATAGATGCTGAAAGCTGCTTCTCCTCTTTTGGTTCTGGTTCTGGGGATGCAGAGCAGAACCAGAACCAGAAGACCTGAGAGGTCTGGCAGGTTGATACAACAACAGCAGATCTTTAATGTATTGTGGTGCTAAACCGTTCAGTGATTTATAAACTAACAACAGTATTTTAAAATCTATTCTTTGAGCTACAGGGAGCCAGTGTAGGGACTTTAAAACTGGTGTTATGTCTCTATCTTCCTGGTTCTAGTGAGAGCACTTGAGCAGCAGCGTTTCTGGATCAACTGCAGCTGTTTGATTGATTTGTTGGACAGGCCTGTGAAGACGCTGTTACAGTAATCAATGTGACTAAAGATAAACGCATGAATGAGTTTCTCTAGATCTGGCTGAGACATTAGTCGTCTAATCCTGGAGATGTTCTTCAGGTGATAGAAGACCGATTTTGTTACTGTCTTTATGTGGCTCTGGAGGTTCAAGTCCAAGTCCATCACTACTCCCAGATTTCGGGCCTGATCACTAGTTTTTAGTTGTAATAACTGAAGCTGTGCATTGACTCTAGATCTATAACTCTAGATCTATAGCTATAGATCTATAACTCTAGATCTGCAGCTCTAGATTGTTCCTCTTTAGGTCCAAAAATAATGACTTCAGTTTTGTTTTTGTTCAGTTGGAGAAAGTTTTGGCACATCCACACATTTATCTGTTCTAAGCATTTATTCAGTGATTGGATGGGTTCAGAGTCACCTGGTGACATTGTAATGTAGAGCTGTGTGTCATCTGCATAGTTATGGTAGCTAATATTATTTCTTGTTATAATCTGAGCTAGTGGGAGAATATAAATATTGAATAAGAGGGGTCCTAGGATTGAATCTTGGGGTCCCCCACATGTGACCTTTGACCTCTTTGATGAGAAGTTTCCAATTGAAACAAAGAAATCCCTGTTCTTTATGTAAGATTCAAACCAGTCGAGCACCGAACCGGAGAGTTCAGTCCAGTCGATTCAGTAATATGTCATGGTCGACAGTGTCAAAAGCTGCACCGAGGTCCAACAGAATCAACACCGTGGTTCTCCCACAGTCCGTATTTATATGGATGTCATTGAATACTTTTACGAGGGCAGTCTCCATGCTGTGGTGAGCCCGAAAACCAGATTGGAAAGAGTCAAAGCAGTTGGTCATCATGAGGAAACTATTTAATTGTTTACACACAGTTTTTCAATAACTTTGCTGATGAATGGGAGGTCAGAGGTCAGAGGTCGGCCTGTAATTCTCCAGTAGTGATTTGTCCAGATTGTTCTTTTTTAGCAGAGGTTTGATAACTGCTGTTTTCAAAGCCTGGGGGAAAACGCCTGATGTGAGTGATGAGTTTACTATTTGGAACAGATCAGTAGCAATAACAGGCAGGACTTTCTTAAAGAAATGTGTGGGTAGTCAAGGTGGAGCTGAGCTGCACAGAGACTAAGTCTGAGAATTGTTTGAAAAATTCTGAGGGGAGACCATCCGGACCTGAGCATTTACCAGATTGCATTGAGGTTGTTGCTAGAGAGACTTCTGCCTGGGAGATGGATTCATCTAACCTGTTCTTAAGTTCTGGTGAAAATACAGGAATGTGAAGTTCAGCTACAAAGTCATCAGTCCTGTTGGCATTGGTTTGTGATTGTGAGCTGCAGAGCTCCTCATAGGAGTCTCTAAATGTATCATTAATTTGACCATGATCTGTGACTATACTGTCATCTTGCTTTCTGGAAATAATTTGCTTTGCCCTAGAGCCCTTGAGCATGGATGCTAATAGTTTATCAGGTTAGTCTCCAGGCACATAAAATTTGGATTTGTTGTGTAAAAGCAGGCGTTCAGCTGAGTGTGCTGTCAATAGGTCAAGCCTTGTTTTAAGTTCAGTATGTCTTTTGAACAGTTCAGGACACTGATTCAGAGCATATTTTACATCAACCTCTTTGATTTGTTGAATTAGGTAGTTCTGTTCATAGGTGGACTGTTTTTACATTTTTGCTGAATAGGCAATAATCTGGCCTCTGATGTAGGCCTTAAAAGCATCTCATACCACAAGGCTGGAGGTCTCTTGGGAAGAGTTAGTAGCAAAAAAGAAACGTATCTCATCCTGAATAAACTTTACAAAGTTTTCATCCGACAGCAGGGTTGAATTAAAATGCCATGGTCCAGTTCTTAGGGGGAAGTGAGGAAGGGACAGGGACAGAGTGAGTGGGGCGTGGTCTGAAATAACTACAGTTTGATAGTCACAGGAACGGATCTGCTGTAGCCATTTAGTATCTGTAATAAAATGATCGATTCTCAAATAGGTTTTGTGTACATGTGAGAAGTATGAGTACTCCCTCTTGTCAGGATTTAAAGTACGCCATCATCACACAGTTTGGATGGCTGATGCAGACTTGCTTATGACATTACTTTTAAGGGATGAACGGTCCAAAGCTGGGTCCAGCCAACAGCTGAAATCACCCCCCAGGACCAGTGAGTATTTATTGAGGTCAGGTAGGGAAGAAAATAGTTGTTTAAAAAAATTCTCATCATCTGTATTAGGAGCGTAAACAATGACCAGGGCGACCAGAGTGCCGTACAGTTTCCCACTTACTATAATAAACCTGCCATGTTTATCAGCTACCATGATATCGGCCTCAAACGGAGTATTCTGACTGATCAGTATGGAGACCCTTTGTGCCTTAACCTGAAAATGGGAGTTAAAACATTGTCCCCTCCAATATGCCGCCACACCTGGTCTACCTTGGAGCTCAGCATGTTTGCAGAAAATTTGAACTCAGAATTCAGATCCTCACCGTGTTGCTGAAGCAGTGCGGTGACAGCCTTTACCTTAAGCTAGCATCCTCCTTCTTACTTCATTTCACGCTCTTACATTTCATTACTAGTGGATAAATAATCAAAAACACTAACCAAGATGTTTTTGTATTGATAGTTGGCATAAAATTAGCTTTCTGTGGGGTGAATTTAGTCCAAAAGCTGGATTTTTCCACAGCAGTCCGTTGTTGCTCTACGCCACAGGTGACAAACTCCAGTCCTCAAGGGCCACTGTCCTGCAACGTTTAGATGTGCCTCTGCTGCACCACACCTGAATAGAATAATTGGGTCATTAGCAAGACTCTGGAGAACTGATCTACACAAGGAGGAGGTAATTAAGCCATTTCGTTCCAGTGTTTTGTACCTGTGGCACATTTAAAAACTGCAGGACAGTGGCCCATGAGGACTGGAGTTTGACACCCCTGCTCTATGCTGTCCACAGGGCAAAGCGGAAGCTTTTTTTTTTTTTTAGCAAACCTTTGACTAGCTGTTGCAGCTGGCTGATTAACAGGAAACATGACCCCAACAAGAAAGCTGCTGGTGGAAAACAATGGAAAGTTATAGTGGAAATTGGAATAAAAACGCATGCAGATGCACGCTCCATCCTGCTAAATTGCTGTGTCAGCTGCAAAAGAAAAAAGAACTGCAACCTGACTTAAAATTGTATCAGTGTGGGAATTGCTTATTATTTGTAGTAGTTCCTTTCAGTCTGGTGAATATTGTACATGCAAAATATTGTATTTTGTATAGAAGAATACTCCAAAAACGTCACATTTTACCTTAGCATTGTCTCTTCTGACAGTATGGCTCCACACTGCAGCTCCCAAACTTTACAGTTCCACTACACTGCTTCACTCTTGCTTAGCATTGTTTGTGTGTGGGTGTGTGTGGCGTTGAGTATGTTTTTCCAAAGTAAAAATGACACTAACAAATATCCCTAAAATCAAGAGTGGCTCTTCTTCAAACAGCAACAATACAATCCAGTGTCCGGTGATAACAGAATGAGAGAATGGAAAGCTTGTTTAGGATTATTTAAATGTATTGAAAAAAATGTTTTCTAGGAAATGTTCTTAAAGATGTTAGACTTTTCATATTACACCATGTTATTTTACTCTAATAAAACATAACTTAAAAAAAAAAACACCTAAAAATGATATGCTAATTTTAAATTCTAAAAGTTTTTCAAGGTGTGTTTTCCCCCACTGGCAAACACAAAGTGAGTTTTTTTTGTCACAGTCGGAAGTTTCACAACGTCAAACATGTCCTGAATACATACTGAAAGTTTTAAGATTATGATTTGATTAATTAAAGGAGTAGAACATTTGGAAAAAAAAAGTTTGTCTTCTCTTGTTAAATCATAAAATAATTTTGACAACCCTGTTTTATTAGAAAACTAAGTTCGTTATTCCTCATAACAAAGCCTGAGTACTGCCGGACTCTTAGTCTCCAGAAGTCACTTCAGTTGAACCTGTCGTGCAACGTGAAGTAGGCAAAGAAAATTTCAAAAGCAATGCATCTTACCCTGATCTAAATAAGTTCAACAACAGCTCATAATATAATCTATGTGGAATAGCATGCCAAGGAGTTTCTCTGTCTTCATTACTGCAATTATCCCTTAATAGAAAAAACACAGAAAGATATAAGGGTTCTATTTTGGTGGCCAAACTGCAATACTTCATTTATTGAAAGTTTTTATTCTATGAAATATCTTCAAAAACAGCAGTTAGTTTTAAAAGAAAAATCCAAATCACAAAAGAAATTACGGACTTATTCCGATTTCGAAGTTGATGTTAATTAGACATGAGTTAATCAATTGGAAAAATGTTTAATCTCATAAGCCATTAATTGACAATAGTAAGTTGATTAATTGTTTTCATCCCTGTTATCTACTACTGCTGCCTCCAGGTAATCCTGAAAGATGTGGACTCATTGCTTTATGTGGACACCGATGTTCTGTTTCTGCGTCCTATGGATGATATCTGGGTGTTCCTCAAGTCCTTTAATGAGTCCCAGCTGGCGGCCATGGCTCCAGAGCACGAAGTGCCCAAGATCGGCTGGTACAGCCGCTTTGCCCGGCACCCTTTCTACGGAGTGACGGGGGTCAACTCTGGCGTGATGCTCATGAACCTGACAAGGATCCGCAGAACGCTGTTTAAGGTGAGCTCCGAACACAGCCCCCCGCCACTCTATGCTGTGATAAACACACTATATATAAACAGTGGCCTGTAATTTATTCCTCCACAACTGAGTGCTCAGAGTGGCTCTGAACAAGACTTTCCAGATCACCACACAGACATCATACCTCAGCATCTCTACTGGCAGCACTTGGAAAGTGGAATACAATCCACCTGCCTCTTTGATGACTTTTTTTCTCCTGCTCATCGTTCTCTTGCAGAGTAGCCTGATTGCTGGTGGTCTGTTGTGGAAAGATCTTCTTCATCCGCTTCACCAGAAGTACAAGAACCACATAACGTGGGGAGACCAGGATCTCCTCAATATTATCTTCCACTATAACCCAGGTGCAGTGTTTGTTTCACTTTATTCATCACATCTAATGTGGAGAAAGAAACCAAAACTCCTCTGAAACATTCTGTAATAAAGGTTGAAAAGCATACTCTGCTCTGCTCACTAATGCTGAAGTCTTTTAAAGCCGTCCTTGTCATGGCTGCAGGTGTAGACCGAGTTTCTGCTGCAGTTGTCAAATGTGGGCATTAACTTCTCAGATGCAGTGGCTGTATGCTGGCTGCCAAACAATGCAGCCAAAAAAAGCTCCGCTCTGATGTCTTCGGATTAATCTTTTACATTTTTCTGTAGACAGGAGTCCAATTCTTTGCTCTGAAATCAGAAGCAGCTTTTAGAGACGGAGATGTGAGACAAGACAGATGATTTCTAAATGGAAAGGCAAAGGAATTAGCATTTTAATTTGCTATTTTTTGGTGAAAGGCTGCACGCTCTCCGTTTGTGCAGTTCTACACAAAGGTTTTAAATCAGATAGATGAATAGGATCTTTTTTTGAAAGCAGTAGAAACATCTTGTTGTTGAGGTTGCAAACATCTGCATTCTTACCCAGCATCTGTTACTTATTCACCAACACTTGAGCCAATGTATTGCAGCAACTGGAGGACATTTTACTTTGATGAAAAGCACTGGTAAGCTCAAAGCACGGCTGAAGCAAAGGTTCCGTGGTTGTTTGGTCTTTTGAAGGAGCTCTTGGATGGTGATTGGCTGGAGCAGAGCAACTATCTGGTGCTGGTTGGCTGAGATGAAGGCACGGTAACTGATGATGCCGGCAGGCTGAACAGAGTCTCACAGCTTGAATTTACGCCAACAGGCTACATAACTCAAGAAACATAAATTTTATGTAATTTTCACACTTATGAAATATAGAAAACACTGACATTTATTTTAAAAAATCTTAGAAATTGTAAACTTGAGGGGAACATATCATAATATTGCTAGAAGTTAAATACCCTTTTAGCATATATCTACAATGTAAAATTGTAAAACAGAATGCAAAAATCATTTTTACAGAGAATAGAATGCTGGTATAATATTTTGGTTTAAAACAATTTTCTTTTATTTTTTAAAGGGCATTTTATTTATAATGCCCTTGTTATAAAAAATTAAAAAGTCAGTTTTATTGTAAAATGTTTTCACAATAAAATACCATAATGTATCATACACTTCTGCCTGTTTTTTGTTTTTTCACTTATTAGTAATTTTCCATAAACGGTTTACAGTTTTGAACTGTTAACATGATGGTTGCCAAAATATACTATAATGTCTTATACACTACAGTAATATTCTGGCAACCACAGCTGCCAGTATTTTACCATTAATTAGAGACCTTTTTTCACAGTGTAGAATTAAAGCCCATTGACTTTATGTCAATTTCAGTGAAATGCAAATTTACACGAATATCTTTATTGTTCCATATTTGACAACGTTATTAATGAATATGCAATAGAAATATTGCTGTCAATTTTTTAAACTTTCCTAATAATTGATACCTTTACAGTAAGGTTCATTTAGATCATTTGTAGCTTAATTATAGATTATCTTCCTAGCTAAAGGTTGTAAAATTAATAAATGCCAAGAAATGTACTACTAAGACAGCTTAATTAACAAGATTTGTTTGCTTTTTAGCTTAATTGTACAGAATTTATGTCACATTAAGGTGGAAAGTGTTTTAAAATGTGTTTCACCCCCCTGCAAAAAGCAGGTTCTGTAACAGGGGTGTTTACACTTCAGCAAATGTTTTAAATCTGAACATGTGACGACGTGTACTTTTTTTTTTCTTCTGTTGCAGAGAATCTCTATATCTTTCCCTGCCAGTGGAACTACAGACCTGACCACTGCATGTATGGGAGTAACTGTAAAGGAGCTGAACAGGAAGGCGTGTCTATTCTCCATGGCAACCGTGGAGTTTATCATGACGACAAGCAGCCTGCGTTTAAAGTAGTCTATGATGCAATACATAATGTAAGTAGAGGGGGATAAAAACAAAAAAAAAATTATATTTTTAGATAAAAATTTGTCCCAATATTATTCAATCAACCAAAACAAATATCAATTAAAAAATAAGTTGTAGTCAAATTTTTTAATTGTAATGAAATTTTTTGTTTTGTAGTGGAATCTTTAATTTTGGAAGAAAGAAAATTGACTAAAAACTATTTTTTAATTCAAATCACTTACTTTTGTCACATTAAGAGAAAAAGTTATTTGCAAAATATAAACTTGTTCGCGCATGTCAGAAATCTTTGGTTGCAATTCGCAAACTTTTGGTTTTGATGCTTACTGTTTTGGGTTGAACGCAAAGAGTTTTGATTGCTGGAAACATGAACATTGTGGGTGGAGCCTCAAGTCCCTATTGGGTAGCACTGATTAAAGCGGAAAACTGACTCCCTCCCACCTCAGAACTGATCCCCAAACTGCAGGGCTCGCTGCTTTGCTTCAGTGAGAGGAAACAGAAAGTGAATGGTAAAAATGAGTAATTTGAATTTAAAAAATTGTTTTTAGACAAAATGTTTTTTCCAATATCAAATAGTCCATTACAATATTTTTGTTTCATTGAATAATATTGAGACAAATTTACCGCCATATGTAACTTGTAATTCAGCATCATCTTCAATGTGCCTCATGACTTTGGAGCATTCTTTAAAATCAAATACCATAATTATGTTTTTTTCAAAATGTTGTCAGTCATTTATGATGTTCGATTGGTTGGAAAGCTGAAAAAGTTTTTGCAAACGCTTCATCAGTAGCTATGTTTCTATGCAATTATGATGTGAATTTTGAGCAAATTTTTTAAATCTTGCAAAAAAGAAAATGTGAATTAGACGTGCTTCCCTCTACTGGTTTGAATGAATTTATCAGACCACGTAAAGAGTGATTTCATCAGATGTTGATGTTACTCATGGCTGCAAAAAGAACAAAAAAAAGAATATGTAGAAACGTTTGCACACATGTAGCACATACATGTAGCACATACATGTGGCTTGCATTCAAATTATGAACGTGGGTATAAATTGTTCACCCACTTGTGCATAATCAAATACCTCAGAGCTTTGACATGGAGGCTGAATCCACACTCTGCAGCTGCACTGGATTGGAATTACAAGGGGCAGCTAAAGTTTTGAAGTCAGGGGCGATTTCTGAAATTGAAGTGATCAGAAATCAGCAAGACTCACCCAAAGAAATACATTAATCTTTACATTCAAGGTGACGAAGGCTGTGAGAAACTGGCAAAAGCCAATTGTTGAAGTGACATGAAAGCTTGTGTAAAACACTGTACTATGTGGTTGGACATCATTATCTTTTTGTTATGCAAACACTGATAGAAAAACATGTCACACTTCACAACAGTTAGCTGAAAATGGTGGGACTGCTTCTTTAGCTGACAAGAAAGGGCTCATTGAAAAAAATCTCTCAGGCTGGCTGTCGACTGTGTGACGTTGATTCTCTTGAGCTCACATTAAACAATCTGGGTCAGTTTTTTAATTTCAGATGGCAGTTTCGCTGGCAGCAAAGATAAGCCTCTTAGAGACGAGGCAGAACGTAATTTATGATTAATACACAAACCATACCCCACCCCTCCTGACAGAATTTGTAAATGCCGTTTACAGACTGTGATTAATTATTTTTTTTAAAATACTCTTTATTTAACCTTTTCCATTATTACAGTAAAACATACAAAGCACATAGAACTTAGGGCATTGATTTGTAATTTAATGGGAGAAAAACAATGTTACAAAATGTTAGATCTCATGATTCCGTTGCTCTAATATGTAAATTATTTACACCAATGTTTGTTGAAAGTGTCCTTTGATGCATAGAAGATATGCCAGCTTTTTTTTTCAGATGGTGCACTGATGGAGGGCTCAGGAGTGGCGCTCCTGCTATCTGCTTTGGTCCCCTTCATGTTCAGCAAAAGGACAATTCCTAATCCAAATCCTGGGTCAGACGGGCTATGGGCATACATGAAGAGGCAGTGAACAGAATATATTTCCGTAGGAGGATATAGAGTGGGTGGGGAATCTGTAATACAGGCGTGGGCCGAGATCCAGATAGACAACCAGCAACAATCCAACCAGAGCAAAGCCAGGGGGCAAATCCAGGGAACAAGAGCGAGGGCACAACAATGAGGGTGAGATGAAGAGAGCTGGATGCATTATGCATAATGCATTCGATAATATTGCAGCATGAGTGTGAATGATACAGTTACCCTCCTATCCTTCAGGGACCCGAAAGACACACACGTTTCTTCTGGAGTGTGACTCTAACTAAAGCACTTAGACTGGAGTTTCCTCTGCTGCTCGATGCAGGAGCCCAGCGCCTCGGTTGCCACCTTTGCCCAGTTGTCCGCTTGATGCACGTCGACGTCTGCCTTGTCGATCCTCTCAGCTAGAGGATCAACTAGCTAAGCGGATGAGCTCATCAGTGACAATACTGTCCCAAACGGTTGATGTCTTGTTTTGGTTTTCCATTGTCCCCCTTTAAGGGCATCTTCAAATTGTTGATACCTTAAGTACTCCATCCGAGTCCATGGTTGTTCCAAGGTTCTCAACTCCTGGGCCAGCCACGTTGTTGCTAGCTTCATTCGGACGCTTGTTAGTTTTTTTGCGGCCAGGGTACTTTTATCCTGAGCTCTGAGTGTCTTTATAAATTTTTATGGCTCAACAAGTTTCTCCTGTAAAGTAAAGTAATTTACTTTGTCAAGGCAGAAAGCAGATTAACAAGTGGAGGTTCTGGTGCGACCGTTATTCCATATGCTTCTGCAAATCCAAAACTTGATGACTTCCCTTTTTCAAAAAAAAAAAAAGATATTTATACTAAAATAGCTTTGGGAATAGATACTGATAACTGACTGTTTCTCCACAGTTCCCCTTTGAGGACAACATGTTCCAGTCACTCTTTTATCCCATCCAGAACAAGTTCTTGGACACTGTCAACACTCTGTGTGGTCGGATTCCCCAGGTCTTCCTCAAGCAGATTGAAAAGGCAATGAAGACGGTGTTTGAGGCGAATGTGGTGCGCCATGTCAGACACCGCAAGTGACTGTGGTTGGAGAGCTGGACTTCCTGTGGCTTATGAGCAACAACGAGATATGTCGAATTAAACTGGAGGGTGTGTGGGTTGGTAGTGCTGGACACTATGGACCTCCTGGAATGGGTTACTTTACAATACGATGGACTGCGATGACAGTGCCTTGCTAAAGTTTTTCCACCCCTTTTAACTGGTGTTTCATATTTTGCTACATTGCAATGCCAAGCTTTAATGTGTTTTATTAGGGTGGACCAACACAAAGGAGTTTGATTAAGCCTCCTACTCAATACTTTCTCCAACCAAATTTTTGCCCATTCCTTTCACACTGCAGAGTGTTCCTTGAGCTCAGAATGCACCGATTGACTTTTTTCACTTTCGATACTGATACCAATATATGAGATTTAGTATCAGCTGATACAGTAAAGATAAACAATGCTGAATTGACATGAGGTCTTTTTTTTTTTTAAACACGGACATAAGTGTACTGAATTACAAATTTGATAACTGCACCAGTACAGCTCATTTAAATACAGACCAACAAGGTTGGTGAAACGTATAAAATAGTACTGCTTTAATTTAAGTGGGTGCAATTAGGAATATGACAGCCAATGTAAAATAATGAAGAAACTAAAACTGACAAAAATAATAGGTTGACTGCCTTGGTCAAACATGTAAAAAATAAACTGCAACAAAAAGTTTTGATCTTATTTCTGGCTTATTTAAAAAGCTGGACCGATTTTAGTCAATACCAATTTTTTTAGTAACAAAAAAAAAAAAAAACCAAACTCTCGAACCAAAAGTTGAGAACAGTGGGGTGACTATTTTAACCACCCATGCAGACGTGACCCGTCAGCCGTCCCTCCCCGAAAGAACAAAAGGTTGATTTTCAGACTTGTTGAGGTATATAAGATCTGTGGATGAATTTGGTTTCTCATGTAAGTATTGGCTGATCACCAGTGTTCCAAAATAAAAAAAATTGGGGGCAATTTATCAGTGCACTCATATTTATAATGCTTTCATTAGCAATACAATTACAATTCTTGATATTTGCAATAGAAAAATTACTTCAGAATCTGTCAGGTGCTACAAACTTTTTTTAAATATATATGCAAAGCTCCGCTGTAAATAATTTTTACCTTGCAATTCAAATTAAATGTTGAAAAATTTAACATTTTTGCACTGGATAAAAAAGTAGAAAATTGGTTATCTCTTATTATCTCAGTTCTTTTGTTTCACTTCAGATGTGCACTGTTTTGTGTTGGTCTGTCATAAAAAATCATATCAGGCCGCATTGTGGTTATAATTTGACAAAATATGTGCAGTTCAAGGAGTATGACTGTTTAAACAAAGGCACAATGCTGATCAATTATGCAACAGAATATTTTTGCCTTTTTTTTTTCATCCTGTGGTTCCTCAAAAATAAGAATGTATTGCATAAAATGCTGTGGGTAAAATAAAAAAAAAAACTGTAGGTAGCACCTCATCAAAAACGCAGAAGAATATTTTTAGGTATATTTTTTTGTTATGTATTTTCCAAATTGATATTTTTTCTCACTTTTCAGACAATATTTAACAACGAACAAGTAACTTTCAGAAATATAAACCTTTTAGCAGTATTTTGAATCATAGGCATGTAAACGAGAACAATCCAATAATTTTGGGTCTGTTTTTCAATTATGCCACTATCATTATTAAGTATAACACAGTACATTAAATATTATTTTTTATGTTGAAGACAAATCCTTAAAATGCACTTTGTGACATTAAAACAGGTTTTTATTATTATTCTTTTTAAGTGAATGTACACATTTTAAGCAACTTTGCTTGACTTAAATCAAATCAAATGTGCAAGTTTTTTAATGAACTTAGGGTGAGAATGTGCCATAAAAATATTATTGTGTACCATGTTTACTATCAGAAGATTTGGAAGTGTGTGTGTGTTTGAAAAAGTATGTTTGAAGGTTTGTTGTGTGCCTGAGTTTTTTTTTTTTTTCTTTTTTATGTTATAATAGTGTAATTGTATCACATATCTCAATTTGCAAATTTAAAATACAGTCCACATGTTTTTAAATAAAACAATATAATGTTTTGAAGCTGCTTCAGTCCAATTTTTCTTACACTATATGCTATTAAAGAAACTTGTTTGTCCTGAGGGGTAATTTCAAATATGCTGCAAGTATGGTTCTATTTAAAGATTAAATACGCTCATCTTGATGCATTTAAGACAAATGCCTTCTGGGATAAACATATGGTCTTAGGAAACAATAAATATATTTAAAGGAAACATTTGCACATTCTATTCCAAAATGTAAGCAAGCAGAGCTCCAAAATTAAGTCACAGAAGTTTCCCTTTCAAAAAGATTTAGGATTCATAAGAAAAATAACACAGATTAATAAGAAATTACATGACGCAGGTCTTTTTCTACATGTTTCTGAACTGACCCTGACTTTAGATTTTTTTTAAAAAAAAGAGTGAGTTATTCCAACTAATTTAAATAAACTTTAAATTCTGGAGGCAAATATTCAGTCACAGTTGGACTCCTCTTTTGGAACAATTTCAGCTTGTTGAATTTAACAAATTCTATAGAAAGTGCATAACTGACACATAGCTTGTTAAGGAACTTTTACCCAAAAAATGTGGCGACTGTAAGTACAGTCGTATTCAATAAATTAGAATATGCATTCAAATGAGGCCTGTTTGTTAGATTAAATGTACCTTTTGAAAATAACATTTATTTTCTAAATAAACGTTACTCATTAGAAATATTAAACCATTTTCATTAAGCCCACATTTCTATTTTTAAATATAGCTTTTTCTTGTATTTTATGTTTTCTCCTCCATATTATGTTCTTTTTAAGTTATTTAAGTGCCTATAGGTCTGTATTATTATTATTATTATTATTATTATTATTATTATTATTATTATTATTATTATTTTGTTTTCAACCCATCCAATCACTGAATAAATGCTTAGAACAGATAAATGTGTGGATGTGCCAAAACTTTCTCCAACTGAACAAAAACAAAACTGAAGTCATTATTTTTGGACCTAAAGAGGAACAATCTAGAGCTGCAGATCTAGAGTTATAGATCTAGAGCTATAGACCTAGAGTTATAGATCTAGAGTCAATGCACAGCTTCAGTTATTACAACTAAAAACTAGTGATCAGGCCCGAAATCTGGGAGTAGTGATGGACTTGGACTTGAACCTCCAGAGCCACATAAAGACAGTAACAAAATCGGTCTTCTATCACCTGAAGAACATCTCCAGGATTAGACGACTAATGTCTCAGCCAGATCTAGAGAAACTCATTCATGCGTTTATCTTTAGTCACATTGATTACTGTAACAGCGTCTTCACAGGCCTGTCCAACAAATCAATCAAACAGCTGCAGTTGATCCAAAACGCTGCTGCTCGCGTTCTCACTAGAACCAGGAAGATAGAGACATAACACCAGTTTTAAAGTCCCTACACTGGCTCCCTGTAGCTCAAAGAATAGATTTTAAAATACTGTTGTTGGTTTATAAATCACTGAACGGTTTAGCACCACAATACATTAAAGATCTGCTGTTGTTGTATCAACCTTCCAGACCTCTCAGGTCTTCTGGTTCTGGTTCTGCTCTGCATCCCCAGAACCAGAACCAAAAGAGGAGAAGCAGCTTTCAGCATCTATGCACCAAAAATTTGGAACAAACTTCCAGAAAACTGGAAAACAGCGGAAACCCTGACTTCCTTTAAATCTCAACTAAAAACACACCTGTTTAGAATTGTATTTGAAATGTAATATGTAACAATGTACTTTTTTTTATTTTTATTCTATGTTGCATGACTTTGTGTTTTGTGTTTATGATGTAAAGCACTTTGAAATGCCTTGCTGCTGAAATGTGCTATACAAATAAAATTTGATTGATTGATTGATTCAAAATATTATAATTTTAAATGTCTTGATCTCATTACTTGTATTTTAAAAAAAAAACCCATAAATAACAAAGAAAGGCTTTCAAACATTCTTCTGTGTGTAATTAACTTATATAATGGGTTTCACTTTAGTAGTAAAGTTCCTGAAATACATGTTATTTTCAGTAATATTCTGATTTATTGAATGGGACCCATTCTAGACAGAACGGGTCTGTATAGATTTGACCATGTATTTGTAAGTAACTATTAAAACGATTTTAGCTGTTATATTGAACAAACTCCATGTAAAAAGACTTCAGACGAAATATAATCTTTTTACCAGAACTTTATAGAATGACATAATGCAAAGAGGATACAAACTGATAAGGTGTAGTATTGCTTTTTTATCTACTGACAGGTTTAGAATCTTGAATTACTTAAATAATAAAAAAGAAAATCGGATGTTTTTTAATAAGACATTGCCTTCCAGGGTTGTGTCTGGTGTAGGACAGACACCATAAGTAAAAACAATACTATCTAATATCTGGACAATACATACAAATTTGCTTTTTGTTCTTCCACAAGGTTTTTATTTTATATATTTGTAAAACTTTCTCCCAGTGTTATTTTAAATCTGTGGGGGATAGAGTGTGGTCCACTCACAGCTGGTTGTGTGTCTGCTGCTAAACAGCCGATGACCTCACGGCGCCATATTAAAATGCTCCCTCCTGTCTGCCTGTGAGCTTGTAGCTTAGCAGCAGCGGCTAGCCACCACTCTGCCTTTTACATCCTCAATCCTGAGAAGAGGGCAACGACGTGATGGAAATTGACTCGCTTGAAGAGGCGCTCAGAGGTCATAAATCCAATTTCGCTTTCTTCGTTTTGATTAAAAACACCTCGTAAAACAGATGTTTCGAAATAGTTGTTTTTCTAAAAGAAAAGCGTGTTGCTAGCTAGCTACCAGTTTAGCTTTAGCTGATGCTAACATAAGTGTTTTTACGGAACTGTTAGCCGTGTGTTCACGGTGTTTGCTACAATAGGCCAACATGTTAAAATGATTAACCAGTACATTTAAAAGCTAATACCGTTTTTTCTATATTAAGTCGTTGGCTTAGACTGACTTTTACACCCTGGCTTCAGTATTTTTATAGAACCGTTTAGCGGTCGCCTTGTTCGGGCTAACATAGCATTCCAAGCTATTCGGGTAACTGGGGTCAGTTTTAGCTAGAAAGCGCTCTGAAATAGATTGATTATGTAAGTAAACTGGGCGAATCAAATGTTCCCACGGCTTGACTGAGACAGGTGTAACCGACCACCTGCTAACTGATAGCATTTTTGGTTGAAGTAGGTGCTAACTTAAGGAAATTAAGCATCCAGTTTTACGTCACAGAGTTACCACAATTGATCATTTTGCCAGGATAAATGAAAACCCCTTCTTCAACAGTGTCAACAGTTTACGTATGTTGACACTACTGTCCCCTCTTTTTTAACCTCATTACAGATTTTGATAAGAAAGCGAAGAAGGAGCCTACCCCTCTTTTGGAACAATTTCTATGCCATGTTGCCAAGACTGGACAGACCATGTAAGTGAAACCCACAGGCCTCATTTTTGTTATTCAATCATGCATGTATGCATAGAAAAGTTGCTGATCAATGTATATTTCATAGCTGTTCAGTACAACTTAAAAGTCAAAAGAATGCTTAGGTCCAAGACGGACTTTTTCTTTTATCTTGTGTGTTTTGTGTGGGCAGGGAGAGTTTGGATATTTCACAACTCTTAAGCATACACATAAATGTGTGCTAGGCAGAAAAAAAATGCAATGCCTATTGAAGACATGAGTATATCAACGAAGTTCTGTTCAAACTGAAAAGTAAGATTATTTTTCAGCAAGTATGAAATGACCTTCTGTGCTGTAAAAAATTGGGAGACATTATCATCTTGCATAGCTGAGCTAAGATACATGTATCTACTAAAATCATGATCGAATGACTCAGATTTATAAGGGATTATAAATAATCCCAAAACTTTATGTAATTTTTGGTTGTTCTGATTAAAGATTAATGTGGTTTTATGGATAGGGTACAGAATGCTTTACTTAAGTGTATGCTATAGATCAGGGGTCACCAACTTTTTTGATACTGGGAGCTACTTGGCGGTTACAGAGGAACACGAAGGGCTACTTGTTTAATACAGACATAAATTATATTGGCTCAGCCTTTATGACAGTAATACATATATCATTGCATGCTGCCTCATTATATTGATGTTAGGGATTACTCACAATAGGTATCAATAATAATTTACCGTTTTAGATACGATTAATCTTTATTATGTGATCAGAAGTTCTCAGATCAAGGAGTTTTAAGTTTGATTTCTCTTTGATACTAAATTGTCCACAAGTGTGACTGAGGATTGTTGCAGTAGCACCTGCAGCTGCACAGCTGTATGCACTGTGCCCATCTTGAGATTTTCTTTTTTGTAGCAGCTCCCCAGTATTTGAATTAGTCAGCCAGTCTCAACGGGTGAATTTAGCGTTTTTTATTTCTTTGATCATCACTTCAGTCACCAAAGTCACTGCGAAACGAAAAACATACAAATATTAGAATTCAAAACATAACCTTACAATACAAACAGCAAAACAAAACGTACCTCGCTGCTTTCACTGGGGCACACTAAGTGTTTTCTTTGTGCCAAACATTTTGACAGTTCAAGTCATTCATTGGCACAATGATTCTACCTGCTTTTATAGGCCTGCCCCCATTAGCTCACCATTAAATAAACAAAATATAAACCAACAATGTCAATCAAAACATTCATTCATTCATTCATTCATAAACAAACATTCATAAACAATCTGAAACATTCTTAATTTAGAAAATTCACCTTAAATAATTTAATTTAAATAGTCTATAAAAAGTTTGTATAAAGTAGGGTAATGTAGTCATTGCATTTTCCAGTAGTGGATCTTGTGATCTTGGCGTGTTCGCCTCAGAGATGCATCTTTGAACCTCGATAATGGCATCGGTGGTGACATTTGAAATAGCCTTGGTCTCTTCAGCTTCCATGTCCAGCTGCTGACACAGGTTATCATCTGAGAAAAAAATAAATAAAAGAAAAAGCATCTGTTACTAATTAATTTTAATTACATGAAGTGATTTGCAAGAACATTAAAATACACATTTAACAATCATGACAAACCTGAACTGGGAGCAGATGTTTGAGTTGAAGGTCAAGTTTGGACATCTTCCATTTGTCCGTCCAGTGTTTCTCATTTCTGCCGCACAGTCTAATTTTAGTCTTTTCACTGCTACATTGGCTTTTGAAGCACTTACGAATCCCATTGTCTTCTACCGAGGATCCAATAATGTTGGTATAGTCATTCCACTTAATGACTCCAAATTGCACAGTGCTTCTAGCAGTCTTCTTTTAAGGTTTTCCACAAGATTAATTGCATTTTTCGTGGTTACATTTAATGGATTGTGTTGCAGTGAGTGATCCACCATTTTAAGCATTGGAATTACACTTTCCACTCCCCCCAGACCCTAACAGCTTAGTTAAGTAGAGCAGGCACACAGAATGTGTCCTCTATTATTTTGTAATCATCTGTAGTTAGCTGAGGTATGTCACTTTTTAACGAGGCCAGAGACACCAACACTGACTCCTTCTGTTCTGCCATGCGTTCCAGCATTAAATACGTGCTGTTCCATTTGGTTGATACTTCATTCATTAATTTCTTCACTGGTCCACTCATCTGTAGCTGGACTTGTGCCAGCTTCTCTTTGGCTGTAGTACTGGTTCTAAAGTATGCAACGATTTCCCTTGTTTTATTTCTGATATCAGTGAGTCTCAATTTGGTCACATGATTTTAGAATTATTGAATTTAAAGGATGCACTATGCAAATCGTGTGCCTGATTAGAAACTTTCTGACACATCCAATCATGGTTGCAGTCACATCTGTGACCAGACATGTCACTTTCTCTGATATGCCCTTCTCCATTATTTTATTTTTTTCCCCCTTGGGCCAGATTTTCAGCACTGTTCCAACATTTATTTATAAAATGTATAGTTCTCATTGTTGACATAGTGACAGGTCACAGCCAGGTAAGTCTCCATCTTGATGGATGTCCACATGTCAGTTGTTAGGCTAACTGCAATTATATAGCCAGAGACCATTTCTGTGGTCTCTGGCTATATAGTTAACATGAATTTATGTAAAAGCTATCTTTTCTGATTAAAAACTTCTGAACAACAGCTGCATTTCAGAACCTCTGTCTTCGTTTTTGTATTTCACCTCATGATTTTTTTTTTTTTTTTTGATTCCTCCAGGGTTCCATGGTCACAATTCAAGAGCTACTTCCTGTTTAAATTGGAAAAAGTGATGGATGACTTCAGAGCCTCAGCACCTGAGCAAAGAGCTTCGGCGAACCCAAACGTGGAGTCGGTTCCGTTTGAGGATATGAAAGAGAGAATCTTGAAGATAGTGAAGGGATACAATGGGTAGGTACTTCAGAGAAACATTACATCCAATAAATTATCGTAAAAGGGGTGTGTCCAAAATGCAGTCCATTTGTGGCTGTGGGAGTGATGTCTTGTAGCCCACAACTGCAGTTGAAGAATGATACAAATTTGTTTCTTGAATTTTTTATTATTATAAGTTAATACTGTGTGGACAAAGAGAGGGAGATCAGATTAATCGTAAAAATAATCTGTATTCAATTACTAAAATGTTCTTTTACAAAAGCACTAATATTAATGCTACTAAATTAGATTTTATGGTTTCAGCATAAATTAAAAATTTGGAATTGTTTAACATTTAAGATTTTAAGGAATTGGCAAGTTTATTTTGTAAAAATTCAAAGAGCAGTCTACATAGTTTGTTTTGTTACCATAGCTACAATCTGATGCCGTGTGTTTAATCTTTGAGTTTGAGCTCTGGTTGTCCACAAATACATCTCGGTAAATTGCAGTTACAACTGATTGCTGAGGTTGGCCAATTAAACTACTCTCTCCTCCAGGTTTCACTAAATCCATATTGAAATGCTGTTAGTGGTGCTGATGTTCTTAGCAGGAAGAGGGACCCCTGAGCCAGATTCTGCTCTCTTGGACTGGCTCTGCATGATGAGCTAAAAACGCTGCACTGCGCATCTCTCCCCTGCACAAAGATGCGAAGTTCAGGGAGATTTAATTTAATGCTGTTAATGCATCTTTAGTGGCTCTTCCATTTTGTGTCTGAGTTTTTAATAATTGCCACAGAAACTGTTTTGGTTGCCCAAGCTTAATGGGACAAGTTTTTCAGACATCTACGTGCATTAACTCTTAAATGGACAAAGCATTCGATTTGGTTTGATGCGTCATGTAAACGGAAAAATAAAATATAGTCACGCATCCTACTGGTTTTGAAGTGAGCGCGAAAGCTCCATCGCAGGCTGAACCTGCATGATGAGTGATTAACACTAGTTTAATAACCACTAATGCACTGGCCAACCAGGAACGCATGCAAAAACTTTAAATCACAAACAGAACCATGCGCTGGGCATCGTGTTGAGATGTAAATGCATACGCTGCTCATAATTCTTTGTTCAGAGACAGAAATTGTTCTCACCGCTTGCTGAACACACACCTCTGAAAGCACAACTACGGGTTATACCGATCTTTTGCATAGAGCTGCGTAACCAGAGCTAACGTGGCGGGTTTTAATCTTGACTCCTACATTGATCAAAAACTCAGAGTTTGATGTAACGATCCATGCTGGGGGTAAGCAGTGGCAGTGTGCGAGGCAACGCGAAGAGGTGTGATTGGTTGCTCTCCCGGCTTTGTACCATTTAAATGCATCAACTATAAACATTTCTTTTAGGACTAATTCTGCTTTGCCTGTAAAATACCCAGCACAACTGAGACGCTTGCAGTGGCTTATTTAAAAAATTAAAATAAAAAAATTTGGTAATTTTTCTCTTTTCCCTAAAAACATAAACATGTAATGCTTAGCTTGGCGGGGAGTCAAGCAAAGCATGGGGGCTTTTAATACACTGAGGAGAACCCTGCTTCAGATCTTTCACAATTTAATTCCAGCAGTGTGATTAATATATATTTTCTTTTACAAACAAACACAGGGTCAAAGGCCCACCTTCCAGCCTGAATGGAAACCTTTAAATCAAACTTTATTCATGGGTTGTAATGGCCAACCCGTGTTGAGTTTAAACCTAAATCTAAATGAGTCTATAACTGACTCATTTCATTTTTTATTTTCTTTGTAAAACATTGAAAAAAAAAAAACCTTATGTAAAAGGCAACGATTCTGCATTGTTTATGATTTTGAGGTGACAAAAGCATAAATATTATGTTAGAAACTGTAAAAATAAGGGGGAAAAAAGAAGTTTTTGTTTGTCTTTTTGTTGTTGTTTTTTTTCTTAGAATCCCCTTCACAATCCAGCGATTGTGCGAGCTGCTCACAGAGCCCAAAAAGAACTACACTGGAACAGATAAGTTCCTTCGAGGCGTGGAGAAGGTTGGTCCTAATCCATGTCTGTGATTGTGCCTTTAAACCTTTCAAATAGTTGTTTTGTTCTAAATTGAGCTTTGTTGTTTCTGTTTTAGAATGTGTTGGTGGTAAGCTGTGTCCATCCCTCTTCAGAGTAAGTGTATGGTGTATGCTAAAGAATCATTCTATTTTTAGATGCACCAATTTTACAATCACATTTTTAATCTTGTTTTAATCCTTTTTTCTTTTCTTTTTTTTTACCCAGGAAAAACGGATGCAGCACTGTTAATCGAATGAATGGAGTGATGCTTCCAGGAAATGCATCTGCTTTTATAGACAGGTTGAAAACTGAAATCTTTTGTGTAATGGCTGAGTTTTTGTTCTTAAAAAGTCCTGTATTAATGTGTCTAAATTTAAGGCCTTAAAATATCTTACAGGGTTTGCCCCAGAAAATATGCCAAGCCTGGTGGTGGGGCACCAGGCCAGTCACCAGCATCCCACTGTGTTTTATATTTAAAATTGTTACATTAACACGAAATGTAAAAACATTAAAGGTTAATTACATTTCTGGAAAATATTAACGATGATGTTTAAACACACAATTACTGAATCTTAATAACGACTCTATAGTTGCGTATTATGAATCTCTATAACGGTGCATTAAAAATATATATTTATCACCTCTGTTAAATCCCAATTAAGTGATCAACCAGTGGATCTTCAAACACTCTCTAATGCTGGTCACATTTTAACATGGACCCTAGATCTGGAATTTTAACGTTTAGGAAGAATGACAATACTGTTAAATTTTAATTAATGGTTTCAGCAGGGATACATTAAGACCTTCATAGTTAGATTGTTTTGGTAACATAGTTAGAATTTAACAAAAATTAGTTAAGGTTTTTGTATTTATCAAATTCTAATTACCACAGATTGCTTTTAGGTTCGGCTTATTAAACTTGGCTGCAGGGTACGTGAAGCCTGGTGGCCTGCAATGCGTATAATACAGTATGGGAACCCATGGTCTTAAATTCATTAAGAATCAATTGGCTTTAAATAATTAGAGGTCTTGCATGTTGTTGTGGCAGGACCATTTAATGTAGGGCCATTTTTCTTGCTGGACTTTTATCAGTCAAAAATTTGAGTCACAAACAAATATTTTCATTGCATTCTGTGACTCAAGGTGGTATCTTTGCCAGCTACCTGGCCAGGCAGTTGTGACTGTATCATGGGTGCAGTTTTTTCTATGGTTGCTTGTAATGGAACAAGTTCTTTCAACCATCCCCTCTAGTTATAGATTTTTCAATCTTAAATTTTGTTAAAGATTGTATTGAAAAAGTCTTATAGTCTTAAATTTGGCTTATTGAAACCTGCAGATAACCTCTAACTATTTTTTTTTTTTTCTTTTTTATGTCTGTCAGGAAAGTAAACGGTCCAGGAACCCCTCGACCGTTGAACAGACCAAAGGTGTCTCTGGCCAACTCACTAGCAGCCAATGGTCTGCCAGACAGCACAGACAACAAAGACCTCAACACAGAGCACGATGACAACAAAGACACCAGGTAGGACAGGATCTATAGAAAAGCCATCTGTCCTCTTCACCACAACCAGCAGTTGGAATCTGTTTCTGTCATCTGTCTCGATTCCTCGTTAGCAACGTTTTGCCTTCAGAAGGCTCCCCGGGGAGCGCTGTGAAGAACAAACACTCGGACGAAGAGGAGGAGGAAGAGGACATGGAGGCTGAACACCAAGAGGTAAAGAGACTGAAGTTCTGCAAAGACGAGGAAGAAGAAGAGCAAGAAGTGGAGACGCCAAGGTCCTCAGACAGCAGCCACCACTCTAAAGAAGCTGAAGCCATGGTTCAAGAGGAAAAGGAGGAAGAGGAGGAGGAGAAGAAGAAGGAGGCGTTCAGCACTGAAGCTGCCACTGAGGAGCAAGGTGGGTTCTGATTGGATTCAATTATTATTTAATGTTCTCCCCATCAGGCTTAAAAACAAGGGTTCTACTCTAAGCTGCCCAGAGTTTTTGGCTTGCTGTCAAAGTTAGTTTTAAATTGTTTATCTACTTCAAAATGTGCATTACACAAAAATAATGTGCTGAATAATAGACTACAGGGAATGCTATGGAAAATATTGAGGCATAAATTCGCTGCTCCACTAGACCCACTAATAAATAACCGACAAAGTAATGAAAAGTGAAGAGAGGGCTCAAGAGGATGGAGTTCTGTGTGTGTATATATATATATATATATTTTGTATTTTTTTATTTAGTTAAAAAAAATACAAAATTATTTTTTTAACTGTCCCGCCACTGATTTAAAAAGGAGAAAAGGTTTGTGGTTGGATGATGACCAGTCGGGTTTGTGGTGTATCTCTAGCTGCTGACAACTGTTTTATAAAAACAGATAAGTGTATTTAAATGTAGCTGTATATTGTACAATTATAAAAACCTGTTGTACCCCGTCCCCCCCTTTTTTTTTGTCTGTCTTGTTGTTTAGAACCAACTAGGGGCACAGTGTCTGAGAGTTGTGAAGGATCCAAGCAAGAGGAGGGTGATCCGGCTGAGAGGGAGGTACCGTGCGCTTCAGAAGAGGAGGGCAGCGACATGGATCAGGCAGACCAGCAGGCCCCCACTAGCGTCCAAGAGAACCAGGAGAGCAGCCGGGACAGAGAGGAGAGCAGCAGCGATCCGGTCAACAGCAGCAGCAGCAGCAGCAGTAGCAGCAGCAGTAGTTGTACAGAGGAGGGGGCAGAGGCAGCCCAAGAGGAGGCTGCTGTCACTCCCTCCTTCAGTACATCTGAACCTCCTACAGAGGGTGCCACCTTAAACACTGAGACCACCGAGGAGCCCATGGAGCAGGATTAGACTGAAGGCCACCCCTTCTCCCTGCAGTCGCAGGTGACCGTAAACCAGCCCGTTCTTTCCATCAGTGGTCACCATGACGACAGGCACCTCAAACACCAGATGAACACCTTGCCCCGCCTCTGAACACTCCTCCAAAATGGCTGCTGTTTTGGAGGAGTTCATTTTCTGGGCTCCAGAAATATTTTTTTTTCTACTGGAATATTTTACAGGTTTTTCTTTTAAAATCCAACAGGGTTGATTTCATTAGCCTTGGAATTTTTTTCCTCTTACTATTTTGATGATCAGTGAGTTTATTTTGACCTCTGTGGTTTATGGCTCAAGTTTTGGACCATTTTACTCCAACTTGTAACAGGAAGTAACTTGCCATTCTACAGACTATTATCATTTAGGAGACTTTTCATAAGAAGTAAAACCACTTCTATGAGTTTTTAAGTGTTGATTTATCTTTAATCCACCAGGCTCCATCAGCCAGTTTTTTTGTTTTTACAATTGATTTCTCAGTTCCTGTGAGATGAGAAGCTTTTATTTTTACCACTTGCTATCCTCATATTTGAAGCGTCTTTCTGCAGTGATACACTACCAGTCCCACTGAACTATACAGACATGCTCCCTTTTGTAGTAGCATCTTCTGTAAACTGACGTTTTCTTGGATGCATACAACCATAATTTATTATGATTTCAGTTCAGTGACTTCTCGAGTACGTTTTGGAGGTGTTTTTTGTCTGCCGATTGTAGTTCCTGAAAAAACCAGCTGTAAGTACAAAGATGGAGCGCTTTCTTTGTATCGTGATGTCACCACGTTGTTTCACCGACTGACCGATATCCAGTTTTTGGTTACAGTTCTACACCTGTTTCTGCAGCTGTACTTTTTTGATATTTAGAATTTTAAATTTCTGTAAAGTAGATTTTTTTGTAGATTGTAATACAGTATGTGTTCACTGCCTTTGTGAAACAATATATTATTGTATAATTTCTGTGTATACTCTGAATGCTTTTGCTTTCAGCGTGGTATTCAGAAATAGCAATAAATGTTAACATTTTTAAATGTGGTGGTTGTGCTTATTTATAGGGCTCAGAACTGCTACAGCAGAGCACAGTTAAGGAGAAAGAGAATATTCTGTTTAGACCTCTGAAAAGTGGTGTGCGTTTCCATCCAGCTGTTTTCTGACACTCTTCTCCTATTGAGGTTGGCGCCTATCTCCAGCTGTCAATGGGTGAGAGGTGGGGTCACCCTGGACAGGTCACCAGTCAAATTGCAAGGCAATACAGAGGCGGATAGGACAAACAACCTGGCACACACACTCTCACACCTAAGGAGAATTTATACAGATCAAATTTGGACTGAGAGGAAGCCACAGTCCAAAAATCCACACACACACACAGGGAGAACATGCAAACTCCATGCAGAAAGACCCCGGGTCAGGAATCGAACCCAGAACTTTTTTTGCTGCAAGGCAACAGTGCTACCAAATGCACTGTTATGCTTTTGTAATCAAATTATTTACTTTGATACTCATAAATTCTATTGCAACCAGTAACTAGTGATTTTTTTTCCTTTTTTTTTTTTTATGGAAGCAAGAACACAATTTGCAAAATTAATACATTTTTACTTTTATTAATTTGAAGGTCATTTGTCATAAATGACCTTCAGGATGTGGGAGGTAAGTCCACATCCTGAAGGTTTGCACCACTTTGAAAAAGTTCTAGGCAAACGACCAGAGCATAACATGTGAAAAGTTGTGACGAGGCTTGATCAGTTTGTGCAGAGCTGTAATTTCAAGCAAATGTTGTGTTGAGGTGGAGGAGGTAAGGCAGGAAATGATGGTAAGGGGAAAACATGGAGACCTCTGGTGCCTGGATGACCAGGGTGGGGAAACACTCTTAACTTACCTTTTCTGAGTTCAAGTGAACAATTCATTTGTTCACTTTAGCCCGTGCCCTGACAGTTTGTTTTGATAATTGACTTGCAGGCAAGCCACTGGAAAAAGTTCATGAATGGGGTTCCAACAATAGATAACAGAATAACTGAAAGTGTTTGTTTTCTTAAACTCCTCTGATCACCTGCTCACAAATGTGTGATTTTCTGTCTGGTTGACATTTTGAGCTGGCACGGATTTTTTTTTCTTTTGCTGAGAAAAGGTGGACAGTACACCTTGCAAGGTGTACCCCTGAGAGTGAAGAAACAAAGGTCACCTCAACATGCGGAGCCATTCCCATGGGACCTTTCATGAGACATATTTGGAGAACATCTCACTTTGGAGGAGAGGAGAACCAGGAGTTTGTTCTGCATTTGAGCTAAGTACAATCTTCTATTACCTGAGTATCAGGAAAATCTTTGAAATCATCAAAGAGGTCAGCTTGGACGTTCTGTGCATCCAAGCTGCTAGTCCTCTGGAGAGCTGGTTCCCTGTTTTGTCCATGTGCCAACGCAAATACCTCAGTGCATAGCTTGAGAAAAGGCAGTTTTTGTCTAAAATAAGCGTCGTCTCACACTAGACTTATAGATTGGACCTAAATATGACTGTCAGCCTTTCAGCATTGATTTTAGGAACCAGCTATGTTGTCACTGAGGACTTAAGCGCACGCTAAAATGTTATGCAGATTATTTGGCTTTTTTTTTGCCTGTCAGGACATTACTCGCTCTGTTACACAATTTCTGTTGCAAAGAAGCCTAAATAAGAGCATTATGTTCTGACAAAGGAAAGAAAATGGCTTTTTTTTTTTGTTATTTTGATCTGCACAGATCAGAATTTGTAGAGATTTGAGTTGATCATTAAGATTGTATTACCAAGTACTGCTTTTAAGTTTCTTGAATTTTTTTCCCCCTCAAATATTATTAGAGTTTTTCTGTTATATAGATCATAAACATGAAAAAATGACTAAAAAACCATTCCAAAAACCTAAAGCTCACTTTGTCCATACAAAAACAATTAAGTTTACATGCTGCTGTGTTTGTCAAAAGGGAAGCTTGAAGACTTTACCATTCCTCCTTTTTGACAGTTTTCCATTGCTCTGTGTTTTCCAGCTCAGAGTTCAGAGCAGAGATGTTTGTCCTGTAAACGGCACAAATTCACAAATGTATTTCTCTTTGTAGGCCCTTTAAAGCCATCTAGAAAATGTGCAATAAGCAGAGTTCACTGTCTATTTGGACATCCAGGGTTTGCCCCCACCTGGCCAGCCCCCAGACTTTACTTACCCCCTCCAGGCTCAGCGTTGCTTGTTTTAGTGTTTATGTATAAAAAGTAGAACACTTTT